>VWPU01017528.1:0-160370 GCA_013398955.1 Callaeas wilsoni
GGCCAGCGTCCAACCCACAACACGCGTTGACTTTGGGTTGGTGCCAGGTGTCCACTAAGTTGCTCTATCACTCCCTATCCCAGTGGGACAGGGGAGAGAATATGGTGGAGAATGACTAGCAGGGTGAGATAAGGCAGTTTTATTACAGTGAAAGAAAGAAGCAAGATTCTGCATGCGCTTAAGCTAAAGAAATAAATGTCAGTCTCTTCTTCCCATTAGCAGCAATGTTCAGACACTTCCTGGGAAGCCGGGCTTCAGCATGCATAATGGTTTCTTTGGAAGGCAAACATTGAAGAATCGCAAATGACCCCCGTTCCTCCTCTCTCTTTTAGCTTTATATATCTGAGCTAACATCATAGGGTATGGACTATCCCTTTAGTTACTTTGGGTCAGCTGGTTGTGTCCCCTCCCAGGATCTTGCCCACTCCCATCCCCTTTGATGGGGGAAGGAATGTCAGGAGGACAGCACTGCTTGACAGTAGCCAAAACATTGGTCTGTTATCAACACTCGTCCAGCTACTAATGCAAACCACAGCACTGTAAGGGCTGTGAACTTTACCTCAGTCCAACCCAATACAATCTCCACCTCTTATTCCATACCATTTGTGTCATGCTCGGATCTCATAAAATCTATATATTCTCCTTGCTAGAATCCTTTCTTACCCGTGCATACAGCTTAAACTACATCCTTAAACTATGTGTATACCAAACATACATTTTTATTAACTACTATCGCCTGTCCTTTCACATCTCTCCATGTGGTCTCCATTCCACCAGGATGTGGTGTCAGGACAGCAGAAATAGTACATTTGATGGTTGAGCATCGACACCATTCTGGTTCATCATCACATTCTTCTTGCACCTTGCAAAATTCACTCTTTGTCAGTTCATGTCACCCTGCTACTTCACCTCCTGCAACATGCAACTTACACCATAGGTTATTCTTACCCCAAGGTTAAATCCCCTTGAGGTACACACCGGATCTCCCCATCCTCCCTCATCCCCCACCAAGCCCACCCAGGTCCTTGGGCGAGGACAATCCCACAAATGGGTTTGCCTTTTCATATGGGAGAAGAAATCCACACTGACTTCCCCAGCCACTTCCGTATGTGTAATGCAGGGGCCTTGTCTCCTTCCACAGTGTCTAAGGGCTTAGTTTGGGCAGGACTTGGGCGGTTAGCAGATGCCCTAGTGCTGACTAGCCAAGTGGCTTCTGCCAAGTTCATATCCTAGCACTTCCATCTCCCATTACCTAATGCCCTTAACATAGTTTTCAGCAGCCCGTTATATCTTTCAATCTTCCCAGAGGCCTGTGGATGATAAGGAATGTGATACATCCCCTTAATGCCATGTCTCTTTGCCCAGGAGTTTATAAGATTATTTCGAAAATGAGTCCCATTGTCTGACTCAGTTCTATCTGGGGTTCCATGTTACCACAAAATGTGTCTTTCAAGACCTGAAATTGTGTTCTGGGCAGTGGCATGGTTTACTGGGTATGTTTCCAGCCAGCCAGTTGTTCCCTCTACCATGGTGAGGATATAACTCTTGCATTGGTTTGTACGTGGCAATGGCGCAGTGTAATCAATCTGCCAGGCTTCAGCATACTGGAAACCCAGCCACTACGCTCTGTTTCAAAGAGACTTCACTCGTGTGGCTCACTTGATGGCAGCACGTTTCACATTGATGGAGAACCTGTGTGATGGCCTCCATGGTCAGGTCCACTCCTTAATCACAAGCCCATCTGTATGTTGCAACCCTTCCAAGATGCCCTGTTGTTTCATGGGCCCATCGGGCTCACCATTTCTTTCCCAATCTAGGTCCATCTGAACTATTCCAATATTGGCGGCCTTATCTACCTGTTCATTGTTTTGATGTTCCTCAGTGGCATGACTTCTGGGCACAAGTGCATCTACATGACGTACCTTCAGAGTCATGTTGTCTATCTTTGCAGCGATGTCCTGCCATAATGCAGCAGCCCAGATGGGTTTACCCAATTAATATCCTTATCTCAAAGTCCCCATAAGTTGCCCGCATTCTCCACCAAAAATGTCATGGGTTGGATGCTGTTCTTGTACTTGGTCTGCCAGAAAACAGGTAGGTTTCCTGTCCCACCATCTCTTGTCTTCTCCATGGTCAAGTAGGAAGTACCACAAGTTGGTTTGTGGGGTGTATCCTCTCTCTCTGACTGGGAGCTGTCTGGCTCTGACCTTGGGGGCACTGATTCACACTGGTGCCACATGGAAACTGTTCTCCCTTATCTCCTCTCTATTTTTTTTCTGTTTATCCTTGAGACTCTCAACCAGTGCCCCTACAGCAGACATATGGGTCCACATTGGGGCATGGATCATGAGTACATCTTGAGTTTGCTGGCTGTGGAACACACTGTCTACTGGTTGTCCTCAAAATGCATTGTCACTGTGAACTGGAGTATTCAGAGGGTCCCTGGTGTCCAAGGCTCTACCACATTTACGCTGTGCACCTGACCTTGTCAGGGTCACTACTGGGTTGCCCGTCCTTCCTAAAAAGTACTCCAGCAATGCCATTTCTTTCAGGCATTGGATCCATTCCTCCATGGTCTTCCAGGGCTTTTTATGGTTATGCTCCTGCAGGCTGTCTCTATAAACAAACCTCTCTCTTACATGTGTTAGAAGCCACTCAGAGAGAAAAGGGTCCTGGCGCCCTCATGAATACCTGCTTGATACCCACATCCTGGGCCAAGGATCCCAAAAACCTTTCTTCATTACAATCAAGTTGCATGCCTTCACCCATAAGGTCCCAAACTTGCATCAACCAGGCCAGAATGGCTGCACCCCCCCATCATGTAATGTTTTTCTACAGACTACAGAGATGGTCACATGCCAGGGACTCAGTGATGATCTCAGACTCCGGCTCCTCTGGTGGTTTTGAGGGCCCTGGTACCAGTCATGAGTGAGTGTGTTTGAGATTGCTTAAAACATCACCAATGGTGATGTTTTAAAGGGTGTGAGCAAAAGGGTGTGAGCAAAAGTTGGATTTAATATTAAGTAACAAAGCCATCCTTGTTTGAAAGAGAGGTATCTGCCAAAGAAGGCAAGAACCTCCCCTGGAATGGAGAATATGACCCCCTTCCCTCCAAATTATTATAACTTTGAAATTAAGAGGCTTTCAGGCAAAAATATGGGAAAACGAATAATAGTTCTTTACTAGTATGTATGTGTATAACAAGGCAAACAAACAACAACAATGGCAGCAACAAAAAACAAAAACAGAAAAACAAATAAACAGTCTCTTTCTGCTCTTTAAGCAATTTCCCCTTTGGTATAGTTATGGTCACAACCAGCAAGGATGCTGGCAGGCTCCTGGTGGGCAGGGCAGGTGCAATGATTCCCCCATGGCTGCAGGGCATGCTCCGGTGTAAGCTTGGGGACCACACAGTTAATGGCGGCTTGGCTGAGACAGGAAGTCATGGGCGGCAGCTGGTTGTGATTGCCAGGCTACTACGCAGGGGTGGCCATTCAGGGACACTCTATGCATTGGCTCTGGACCACCACCCAAATGGCCAAGAAACAAAAAAAAGAATTAAGCAGACTTGCAGTGCAGGAAAACCTCAGCAGACCAGGATCTTGGAGTCCAACACATAGGAGTGGCTGCAGAAATGTGTCATGGGCAGAGGGTCCGGTGAGAGCCGGTCCTGATGTTCCGGCACCACACGTGCTGGTTCTGAACTCCAAGCAGTGAGGTGGCAGGGAAAACAACAAACAGCTCCTTCCTCCCCTGAACCTGGAAACCACCTCTGGGGGTAGCCCCCTCACCTTTTTTTCTCTTGGTATCACCCACAACTCACCTCCTACCAGGGCCGTTTCAATGGAATGTTGTGATGCCCAGCTACATGTTTTGTTTTCTTAAGCATCAGTAGTTATGGTTTCTTAGTGACAGATGGGACAAAATCCCATGAGAGAAAGAAACACAAGGAAAAATCCTAAACCCCAACATTATCCACCCCGAAATTTTTCCCATACCAACATATTACATCAAACTTAAACTTTTAACTGTATACACATATGCATTATCCTAACTATATACATATATACATCCGGATCTAGATACAGGCACAGTGTGACAGATGGTTTACCCCAAAACAAGGTCCCTTTGAGGTATGCATCCTGTCTCTCCATCCTTCTGCATCACCCACCAGGTTCGACCTGGTCCCTGAGTAAAGACAACCCCACGGATGGGTTTGTCTTTGCTCGAGGCAGAATTAATCATCCAAACAGTTTTTCCCAGCATACCTCTCATGTGTACCATCGGAACCTTATCCCTGTCTGTTGTTCGCAAGGGCTCAGACTGGGCAGAGTCCAGCTCAGTTGATGGAGCCTCAGGTGTTCACTAACCATGTAGCCTTTGCTAAATGCATTTCCCGGTTTTTGAAAGTCCCCTCGCACAGTGCCTTCGAGGTGGCTTTAAGCAGGCTGTTGCACCACTCTACTTTGCCTGCAGCTGGCGCACGATAAGGAATATGGTACACCCACTCAATGCCATGTTCCATAGCTCAGGTGTTTATAAGGCTGTTCTTGAAATTAGTCCTGTTCACAGACTCAGTTCTCTTGGGGGTACCATGCCTCCAAAGGACCTGCTTTTCAAGGCCTAGGATGGTGTTCCGGGCAGTAGCATGAGGCACAGGGTAGGTCTCCAACCATTCAGTAGTGGCTTCTACCATGGTGAGCACGTAGCGCTTGCCTTGGCAGGTTTGAGGCAGTGTGATGTAGTTGATCTGCCAGGCCTCCCCATACTTGTATTTGGACTACCACCCACTGTACCACAGAGGTTTCACCCACTTGGTCTGCTTTATTGCAGAGCACATCTCACAATCATGGACAGCTTGGGAGGTACTGTCCATGGTTAAATCCACCGCCCAGTCTTGTGCCAGTATTTAGCCTTAGATGGAGTTTACCCCCCGCTTTGGGCTGCATTCCCAAGCAACTCGACTCTGAGAAGCCATGGGCCTGGCATGCTTGGGGGCTGGTACCAGCCTCACACCGTCCGCAGGCTGCAGCCTCGATCACAAGGCGTGAACTCTCTCTTCAAAATTCTTTTCAGCTTTCCCTTATGGTACTTGTTGGCTCAAAACACAAGTTCATTGACAAGACTCATTCTACCACTTACAGGACACCTAATCAAAACAAGGGAAAGCAAGAAACAACAAAACAAACAAAAAAATCCAGGCAATCAAAGCAGAAATGAACTCAGAAATACCTAGGGGTATGAGTGTGGGTGTATGTGTGACCAGTACCAGGGACAAAAGGACAGTCAAGGCAAGGATAAAAAGGAACACGGCCCAAAGGATAAAAAGGAACACGGCACAAAAGTGTTGTATTAACACCACTCAAACTTAATAGTACTGTAACTTAACTTACACCTTAAGCCTAGTAATTTAACATAGGGAAAACACTTAACTTATACCCAACTTAATTTATAACTTAACCTTTTCAATCTAAGAGAGGAGTAACATTTGGCAGCATTTAACCTAACTTAGAACTATAACTTTGATGTTGAGCTTAGCAACTTAACAAAAGGACACTTAGCAACACTTAGCTTAACTTACGTTTAACAACTTAGCAAAACAATAACACTTAGGAGCACTTAAGTAAGATTATAACTTATCCTTGCTTACAGGCCTGAATACTTAGATATCTGAGGTATTTAAACTTTTAAGAAAGCAGTATGTCTCTCAGATTTGCTATAGCATATGCGCAGGGGCATGCACACAGACAGAAACAGTCAGTGCAAGCAAGATACCTGTGAAGAATTCCCCTCAGACGTCAGTGAAATACTCACTTTGGATGCCTTTGTATCTCCTGACAGGTGAAGGATCGGGCCTCGAGGAGTGAGGTATTGGGCCAGGATATGCTGTGTTTCGGTAATCCTCCAGGTATAGCAAACCTGAGGGTTTGCTGGCCCTGAGAGGCATCCCACTCCGAGGGAGATTGCTGGTCACAGGCCCACTGTGGTCTAGGAGAGCTCAAAGGGCCCCATTTTCCGACCACTGTTTGTAGGGTCACAAGAGAGTGGGCTTTAGTCATAACAATGTTTCATCCTGCAGTTTGGGTCTGCACGTTCTTTGAAAGTGTGAGAACAGGAATGTTATGCCATTCAGGTAAGAGGAATATTTTCCAAGGCTGGTCATAAGGAAAACAGGAGCTTGTTAGCAGTTCCTGGGAGCAGACGGTATTTCTGATAAACTCAGAAATTGCTGAGCCCAGGTGCTGTTTTTAAGGCCAAGGCCTAACAAGCATCTCTGAGATCACACTGCAGCCTAGAAAGGAAGGGAGGGTTGGGAAGGATTGTACCACCACAGTACTGTGGACGAATTCTTAGAGCAGAATGGACATAGTCTGGATCTGAACATAGTGAACAAGACAGACTTAGCAGGGCCTACTTGCCCTGAGTGCTGTAAGATTAGCATGACTTAGTGCTAAGAGTGTCCTTGAGGTGTCCTTGAGAAAAAGAGGAGGTTTAATGGGATGCAATAACTGCAAATTGGGAGGAAGGAGGACATTTGTTTGCCTCCCAATAAGTAAACAGTAGATGCACGTGACTGTACTTAAGTAGCCAATCACAGAGTTAGTTACAGTGCGTGGACAATGGATGACTAGTTGGAAATGCTACATAATCCTGCTTGATTTGACCAATAAACGAGAACGCTGTCTAACCGCATCGGTGTTTGTCGTTACTCGGCTCCCATTCTCAGAAGAGGACTCTGCTTCACAGTACCTCATCACTGTTAACCAGACATACTTGATTTGGTTTTATACTTTCTCCTTTGCACAGAGGCGACTGCTGCTGGCTGTGGCTGCCCTTGTGGTTTGCCTGGAGCCTGAACAGTTGTATCGTCTGTTGATTCCACTGCCGTGCTATTCATCTTTCCTTCTGACTGCACGTGGTGCTGCTGGGCAGCGTCCCCAGCCCCTGCAGCAGGTTTCTGGGCAGCATCCCTAGTCTCTGGGGCAGATTTTGGGGTAGCCACCCAGGCAACCCCACCCTGTCTCTAAATGCTGAATGTACCGCATTGAATAAGCTTAGCAAAAACATCAGCAAGAGTGTGATATCTTTAGCATCTAGGGGAGATTTAAACCCTTCAAAAACTGTTGTGGTAGGCCTGTAGAAGTGGCTGAAGGATTGGGAGAAAATACACCCCTGTGTTGCTCCCATAGAATAGGTACCACTGTTAGTGAAACCCCAAGGATATGAACTTAGGCTGTGATAGTTAGATAGCCATGTGCACACATTCCAAAAGAGGTTTACATGCTCTGAATTCCTCACCCAGTCGACCCATTCTATAAACCTGATAAGTCACATGTCCTTTGTTGTAAGGCCCATGTTTTGATAATGACCTGCAAACGGAAAAAACATAACTGCAGTCATGTGCCAACTGAACTGGGATAAGCTGGAACACATGGCAATGCCTCCTGAGGTTTCTATATTCAATACACAAATGGGTTACCCAGGAACTGTTTATTCTCTTTTCACCCCTTTCCTCTCAAGCCCCTGTTCAGGCACCAAAAAATGTCTTGCTTTAAAAGACAAATGTCTGCTAAGGAAGGTGGGAACCTTCCTGAAATGGAAAGAAGACCCCTCCCTCCAAATTATTATAACTTTGAAAATTATGGGGCAAAGGTGTAGGAAAAGGAATGACAGTTCTTTTCTAGAAAATATATACATAACAGAACAGAACAAACACAATAATAGAAATTTCCCACCCATTAAGCACTGTTTTTTCTTTGGCGTAGTTATGACCATGGCTGGTGGGGGGCATTGGTGGCTCTGGAGAGGCAGAGAGGCTGTAGTGACTCATGCCCAGAAGGGGCAGGGGTGGCCTCCGATGAGAGGGAGGAGGGGCAGGTGATTCTCCTGAAACTCATGCAGGCAGTGACCAGTCTTGGCACTGAGAAGGGAGCCGAGCAGCAGGGAGAAGCAAGAAAAGCAGGCAGATTTGATTGTTGTGCCAGATTGCAGCACGGCGAAGTCCCGGAGCTGAATACACAAAACTCTTACTGTACCACGTGACTGCTCTCGTCCATCCCTGAATGGCAGGGAAGAGGGACCCACCCCCCAGCCAAGTCTCTGGTCATCACCAGCACCTTTTATGGAATTACACAGCAATTCCCAAAAACATTCCCTGATCGGGAGAGTCCAACCTCCAGGCAAATCTCTCCAGCCTCAAAGTGACTCCATTGGAATGCCAGTCATTGGCCACTTCCCTTTGTGTCTTAATCGCTGACTATTCACCCAGAAAGGCTGCTGTCCCCCTTCCAGCATCTTCCTGATAACAATGGGAAGAAATTCACTGAGAAACCTAACTCACAAAAGTAGTTCAGGAACCTTATCTTCTCCTACAGTGTGTAGAGGTTTTGTTTGGGAAGGACCAGGTTCACAGATCCCCTGGTGTTAACCAGCCAACTGGCTTCTGCTAAATTTGCAGCCCAATCCTTCCATGCCTCATTACCTAACACTCTTAACACAGTCTTCAGCAGTCCGTTATACCACTCAGTCTTTCCAGAGGCTTATGGGTGATAAGGGATGTGATATATCCACTCTGTAGCATGTTTCTTTGCTCAAGAGTTTATAAGGTTGTTTTGAAAATTAGTCCCATTGTCTGATTCGATTCTCTCTGGGGTACCATGTTGCCACAAAATGTGTCTCTCGACACCTGAGATGGTATGTTGAACAGTGGCAATGGTTTACAGGGCATTTTGCCAGCCAGCCTCTACCATGTTGTTGCCTCTACCATGGTGAGTATGTGATGCTTGCCTTGGTATTTTCATGGCAGTGGTCCAGTGTAGTCAGTTTGCCAGGCCTCACCATACTGGAAACCCAGCCGCCGCCCTCTGTTCCAAGGAGATTTCACTCAAGTGGCTGTCTTGATTGCAGCACATGTTTCCCATTTGTGAAACACCTATGTGATGGCCTCTGTGGTCAGGTCCGCCCCTTGATCACAAGCCCATCTGTCTGTTGTATCCTTTCCTAGGTGCTTTGATGTTTCATGGCCCCATCGGGCTGTAAATAGCTCACCCTTTCTTTCCCAGTCTAAGTCTACCTGAGTTAGTTCCGTTTTGGCAGCCTAATCTACCTGTTCATTGTTATGATGTTCTTCAGTGGCATGGCTTTTGGGCATGTGAGCATTTACGTGACGTACCTTCAGAGTCGTGTTTTCTGCCCAAGCAGTGTCTATTGGCCACATGGGCACACTGCTGCCTCGTGTTCAGCCTGACGTCTGTCAGGACACCCAGGTCCCTTTCTGCCTGGCCACTGACCAGCCACTCTGTCCCCAATCTGTTGTGCTTCATGGGGTTGTTGTGGCCAAAGTGCAGGACCCAGCACTTGGACTTGCTGAACCTCATATCATTGGATTCAGCCCATCAATCCAGCTTGTCCAGGTCCTTCTGCAGAGCCCTCCTACCCTCCAGTAGATCAGCACTCCTCCCTAGCTCAGTGTCATCAGCATATTTGCTAATGGTAGACTTGATCCCCTCATCCAGATCATCAATAAAGATATTAGACAGGACAGGGCCCAACACTGATCCCTGGGGGACACCACTAATGACTGGCCACCAACTGGATGCAGCACTGTTCACCATGACCCTCCGGGCCTGGCAGTCCAGACAGTTCTTAACCCAACAAAGAGAGCACCTGTCCAAGCCATGGGCTGACAGCTTTTCCAGGAGTATGCTGTGGAAGACAGTGTCAAAGGCTTTGCTGAAGTCCAGATGGACTACATCCACAGCCTTCTCCTCATCCACCAGGCAGGTCATCTGGTTATAAAAGGAGATCAGGTTGGTCAAGCACAACCTACCCCTTCTAAACCTGTGCTGGTTGCGTCTGAGCCCTTGGCCATCCTGTAGGTGCCCTGTGATCACACTCAAGATGATTTGTTCCATAATCTTGCCAGTCACTGAGGTCAGGCTGACTGGCCTGTAGTTTCCTGGATCCTCCTTCTGGCCCTTCTGATTGGCTGGCAAGTTTGTTGTTTTAACTAATAACACTAATAACCTTGAATGTTCAAGTATATCTTCACCAGCCAGAAGACTGGGTGTATGTCCCAGTGTAGAATAAAGAGCTCCTTAAGTAGAAATGGAAAGGACTTTTGACTACCCACACAGCTGTGACATCTACAGCCAGAGACTTCTAAATTATGTAAATAAAATCAGCTCTGGACAAAGAGGAACACAGAGAAACTATTGGAGAATACAGTAAACAGGAAATCCCTTGTAGATAAAGCTGCAACAAAACATGAAACTCTAAAATGAAAAACATTAACTGGTTTATTTTTTGTATTTTCAGAACAGTGTCCCCAGCATGGGAGCATGGTTGTTTGTTCCTGGATTAGTCAACCATCCTAGCAGGACCTTATACCTAATGATTGTAATAGCAAATATGGCTTCAAATGCCGGAAGGGTGAGTGAGTAAGAAAGAAAAGAGAGTGGTATCCTTTTCCCTGAGGACCACTCTAACATCACACACAAAGAACAAATTTTACATTAATAGAGTCCAAATTTGCCAAACAGGACATAACAGAATGTATACATCAGACAAAAAACCATTTGATCTAAAACTGAAAAGGTCTCAAACAGATGGCTGGCTACTCTAACTCAGATTTGCCTACATGGTGCTAAAAATCCTCACTAGTATTGTTAAGGTAGTAGATAATTTACATAAGATAAGTTTTACCAAATAAGTTTTATTAGTGATAGTTGCATTTTTGAAGCCTTCTGAGTTTGTTTTCACAGATTGTTATTGCTAGTTTGATTAAAGATTCAACAAAACTTTCTTATGCAGAGAACACAATACCAGGTGGATAGTTTCTCCCTTTGAAGTAGGTCCAAGTGGGACAAAGTTTTCTCCTTCTAGAAGTGTTCCATGAGAGGGTGAACTGGCAACAGGACTGAAAAGGTGCTGTTCTTCACTGCTTTGAGTGATTACATGTTTTTATACTTATGTTCGTATATGGCTCATATAAGTTTGTTACCAGCAATATTTTAACATGTTTGTATTTTTTTCCTCTGGTTGTCACAGTGGGTGGGAAATATTCCTCGCTCAGTTTAGTTTTGGGAGCTCACACAGGATTTCATATGATTCTGGAATCAAATTTGTGTACCTCTTCATATCTCCTCAGAGCAAAGCGTAAAATTACTATAGTCAGGGAAGTGCATGTAGTAATGGTAAGTGATACGTGAAGCATAACTCTGCAGAGAAGGGAATGTGGAACTGTTTGTAGCCTCTGGAAGGAGGAAGAAAAGGGGCTGACAGACGAGCTGAAGTGACAGCTGGAAAGTTCTGTCCAGCTGTAGACAAAGAAGGCATAAGTAATCAAGAGAAGAAGAAAGATTTTGGGTTTGAGAACCACTGAAGAGTTTGATAAAGTTGAAAAGGTATTTGGTCCAAAGCTAGGACCCTGACTGTAATGATATGCTGAGGAGGTTGGAATGACTTGAGTTTTGTTATATCTTTGACTCCCACACCTGAGGCATTCCAGACTATTAGGCAGTAGAATTTTTGTGGAATGTAATTTTCCCATATTGCCCATTGACCTTTTCCTGTTTCCCTGGGTACAGGTTCTGGGCATCCCCCTGAAACCAGGTTGGTGGGAGGCATAAGTGTGGTAATCTGGGGCATGTATATTTGTTTGGGTTGTAGAGATACCTGGACCTGGAAAATGACAGACTCCAAAAGGCAAGCTGGCCTAACTATTAATCCTTAGAGTTTGTCCATAGAGAACCTTAAATTGAACTTGACATGCTATTTTGGAGCTCAGCTCACAAGTCCAGCAAATATCAAAAATAGTTTTATAAAATTATCTATCGTTCGATAATGCTGCACCTCACCAAAGAAGAGTGCTGTCTCAAGAAACACAAAGAAAATCATGGGCCAGTCTCCTGGACTCTTTGGTCACTGCAGCTGAAAGACTGGTTTGTGAACTCTCCCCCCAGACTCTGGTTTGTATTGCCCCTTGTCTGCAATTTTAGAGGCTCATAGGGTGGGGAGCAATGACTTGCATAGTGGGTAAATTTTTATCTTAACTAGATTCATGCTTTGATAATTGAAATAGCAATTGTTATATGCTTTCCTGTATACTTTCCTCTTCTTTCTTTTCTGCTTTTTCAGATCCCACTGCTGCCACGAGAGGAAAGGTACCTTTACTGTGGTCCCAGTCAATATCTCAAGCCACAGGGTGGTTATGAGAGACTGGAGGAGACTGTCGGCTCAAAACATTTTGTGTTTGTGTGTGAGGTAAGGGGCGGGTAAGGCCTTGCCCTGGTGAGGCAGTGCCCTGCCCTGTAAAACCCCTTGCCCCTAGAGCCTGTATCCCAGCCCAGCAGTAGCTGCCAGCCCTTGAGTGGCCAAACAACTGGAAGCCCCACCTGAAGGAAAGGCCCAGAAAGGCTAAGGGGCATGTAAGACTGAACATGAGGCAATCACATCTTGACCCTACCTCCTCTTGGAATTTCTATCTGAACATCCCTGGAATTCAGGAGTTGTGTGTTTTTCTGTATCTTTTCTGTCTGTCTCTCTTTCTTCTTCTTCTAATTCCCTCTTCTTGGAATTTTTGAGTAACTTCAAATTGAATGGCCTTAGAGTTTGTGAAGTTGATTTTGTTGCCTGGAATAAAATACAAAACCTTTCCAAACAATGTTAACAATGATAATATAAAACCAAGTCTTTAATGAAGGCTTTCAGTTGCACTAAACATGGGTATATGCACATGCTCAGAATCAGATTAGTACAATTTTTATAAGGTTAATTAGTTAGTATATCTAGCAGGTGCATCCAGTAAGAGATTCAGTTGCCTCTTTGGTTCTGCCCCTTGGAATTGTTCCAGGAGCTTCTTTGCCTTATTTCTTGTTATGTCTTTTCAGATTCTGGTTGGAAAACAAAATGTTCTTCTTAGCTGTTCTCTTCTTCAAAATAAGACTAAGCAGAATTTCAGGAATATGTTAGAGAGTGAGCTTATTATTCTACAATCTAAGAGAAAGGGTAGAAAAATACTAGGAGCTATATAACCATGTATTAACAGTCTACAAAGCTACAAATATATGAAAAATGTATAAAAGCAAAAATCTTCAGGCATCAATTTGGCCAAGTTAATGTTTCGAGAAGTGTTTTATGTTGATTGAATGCTGCTCTAAACCTTTTGTCAAAGTTCTCTGGTTTTCTAAAGTTGCCAACAAAGTTCTTTTTGATATTTTGATCTCCTGAGAATATCTTGTCAGTATTTCTCCAGTGCATCCAACTCAGAGTACATGAACAACTGTAAGCCTTTTTAGAAACCTCATGGAGTGAATTGTTTGGGGTCTTACAGATGCTTTTGACTGAATTAAGGTGCAAACAAGACCATATGCTGAAGTAAATAGTACAGATTCTATTAAACAGTAAATGAGGGATAGAGAGAGAGTGATGGAGGTGGAGGGAGAAGGGGGAGAGAGAAAGAGAGTAACAGAGAAACAGATTAAGTAGAAAAAAGATATCACCAATTAACCAGTTTGTAGATTCCAATGGCATCCCATTGGTCCTCTTCTTCTGGTCTTCTTGGTGGTTGGAGACCGTATCCATTGAGTGGTGGAGGGAAAGAGTCCACAAAACTTCTGTTTCATGGGGTTTATATTGTGCTCAATGTCACCTGGAACTGTTAAGTCCTTGCCTGGGCTCAGGAAGCCCCAACAGATGAAGATCTTGCCTCTAAACAGAGACAGCATGCCTGGTTTGCAGATGGATAAGTCAAGTATGTCAAAAGGGAGAGGTAGTAGAAGGCTACCACTTATAATTCATCTAAGCAATGTAGGAGGAGGATAGTGGTCAGTGTGCAGAACTAATGGCTGTATTAATCATTTCACTCTAGAAGAGACAAACTCCTGAGTTCTAATCTAACCTAAAATAACTTCTTTGTTTTATCTCATGCAGAACCTCCATGTGAAGCCCTGCATTATGGCTTTCAGTTGGTGTGTGTCAACAGACACAAAGTCTTGTTGAATAAGTAAAAGGCCTTTGTTCACTTCTGTTCACCGATTATTCACGAAAAGCACTTTGGGAAAGGTACAGTCGACATGAAGACAAGAACAAGTTATGTAAGCGTCGCATGGACAACGCCTGATCAAAGTGCTAATAGGTCAAAGGAGCACATTGACAGCAATGCGGGAGATATGGCATGCGGCCAATGTGTGTTTGTTTAGTTAATGAGAATGCTAACAAGAATATTTCTAGATAGTGTCTTTTTAGCACAGTATAAAAGCCCTGCATAGCTGTACAATATAAAAGGCCTTGCACGAGTGTAGTAAATGATTCTCTTCACTGGAAAGAAGAGAGTTTGTGTTGTCATCGCTACAACAAAGTGCTGGATGCCCCTACTCTCCAGCTGCACCAAAACTCCTTGTTGACTACATCACACAAGCAACTGGACCACGTGGTGAAATTTGCACCACCATTGCCTTGGAGGAGATGGGATGAGGGGTGGAGTGCAGTGGCAGGGCACCTTTGGTGGTCCTAGTCCTAATATAGTTGCTGATGTGCACTTCTTCTTTTAACTACTATTTGTTTTTCTTGTCATTATGCTGTATTATTCTTCTTCACAGAATCACTTTGTATATAAGAATCTCTGTAGTAGCCAAAAAGCTTACTAATATAGTCAGTAACTCTTAATACCTGCAGAAAGATTCAACTGCATGTGGGTCAAGGGGGGGAATGTAGACATGCTGACCAGAAGACCATTGTACATCGAGGAGTCTGTGATCCACATAGCAGTGAACTGTGCAGGACAGGCTGATCCGGCTGATAATAACAAAAGAGCCCATGGGCAGCTCCCACTCAGTACTGGTGATTACATCTTTATACTTCTAGCTCTAATAAACAGTATTTAATTGTTACTTTACAGAGTCTGTGTGTCCTTCTTACTGTGGTCCTAATGGATCCACAACTCCTGGTGCAAAACAGTTCCACACAATTCCACTTTTTCAATAGATGATTTCATGAATTAACATTCATCCCTGAAGTCCACACTTAAAATGCTAGGATCTGTTGTCCCCTACTTATGGTCTCTGTGACTGTTTTGGTTACCAGCTATTTTGTTTCACTAAAGATGGGAATAATGTCATCTCCTGTCTTGACAGAGATTACAAAGCTGGTTGGTAGTCACAATTCTTTCTCAGCTGCCTTTGCATCCATTTCTGAACAGCCACTTCTTGTAGTATATAAGGACCAATACGAAGGAATTCCTCCACATTAGTATTGTGAGAGGGTGTCCCAGCACAGCTGTCCAGTTGTACTGGGTTTACGTGACAAGGGTTTGGTAGTGTGTGGTGGGGGGTACTGCAGGGGTGGCTTCTGTGAGAAGATGCCAGAAGCTTCTGCCATGTTGGACAGAGCCAGTTCCTGCTGGCTCCAGGCTGGAAACACCACTTGCCACGGCTAAGCTCATCAGCAATGTTGGTAGCACCTTGTGTGAGAGAACATATTCAATAAACGGTAAAACATTATGGAGGAGAGGAGTGAGAAAATGTGAAATAGCTATGCACAGACACCAGAGTGACAACACTCGGTGAACGAGAGGAGTGCTCCAGGTACCGGTCCAGAGATTTCCCTGTCTCTGAAGGATACACCACTTGAAAGGGACCTGCATGGGAGCAGTTCATGAAGGACTGCAGCCCATGGGAAAGACCCAGGTTAGAGAAGTTCATGAAGGACTGTCTTCTGTGGGTGAGGCCCCATGCTGGAGCTGGGCAAGAGTGTGAACATGAAGGAACATCAGAGACAAAGTGTTATGAACTAAACACAACCCTCATTCCTCCATACCCCTGCACTGCTCATGAGGAGGAGGTAGATGAGCTGGGAGTCTAGGAAGAATAGAGGGATGGGGGGGAAAGGTTTTTTTAGGTTTGTTCTTATTTTGCAGTGCCCTGCTTTATTTTTTTGGCAATAAATTAAACTAATTCCCCCAAACTGAGTCTCTTTTACCCATAACTGTAATCAGTAAGTGATCTCCCTTTTTCTATCTCAACTCATGAGCTTTTCATCTTTTTGTGTTTTCCTCTCCCTGTCCCATTGAGCAGGTGAAGTGATAGAGTGGCTTGGTGGGCACCTGATATCCTGCCAAGGACAACTCACCACACCTGTCCTGGCTGTCAGGCTGTTTTTTGGCCTTTTCCACTGAGAAGCAGTGCCCTCCTGGGATGCTGCAGTTGGCGCTCTCTACATCATAGAGTCCTCAACTGACTGAAGAGTAATAATTGGTAACAACCCTCTCCTGTCACAAATAGGTCTTAAGCAGGCAGAGGAGACTAATTTGTTTCCCTCCCATTCAAACTGTATCAGGGAAGAAACCTAAATGAAGTCCCTTTCAAATATGTGGAGACAGAAAAGGGTGTGTCTAACAAGAAAAGAAGTGTGTGTGAGGCCTGGGTGTATTCATCCGTATCTTCAGAGATTTTTACAACTAATCTTTCATTCTGGATATAAAATAGATCTTTCCCAAGGTAATAGATCGCTGGCAGTTTTCTATGCATAGCCTTTCACATTAAGTGCTGAAGTTAAATGAGTTACACGATTAAAAACTGAACTGCACTGCAGCAGTCCACAATCCCTGGCCTTCTCTGACCGCAGACGCCCCCAAAAGTCTGTCTCAGTGATTTCCATGCATATTGCTCTCCTGACTGAGGAGCTACAGCCTCAAAAGCTCCTTATTGCTAAAGGGTAGAGGGGACTGAGGTGCAGCCTGTGAACAGCAGTGGTTTCCAGGATCTGAAGGGCGGATAACTAGCAATAACCCCAGGGAGAATCTGCAACACTGATGATCCTGAGAGAGGAGACAATGGCAAAACAGAAGGTAAGGATTTTCTGGAGATGTGGAGCAAGGGCAGAGCACTATATGGGCTAAATGAAAGCAATCTTTCACCCAAATTGTGCTAGCAAACTTGAAGGCATGAGAGAGATTTGAGAGAGAAAGTAGAAGAGTTAAACCATAAGAGCACATTGAAGCTCTGAAGTAAGGTGGGAAATAGCATTGTGTTAGATGTTGGTGCAGTCATTCAGAAGACTGCTTCTGATTCTAAAACCTCTTCCAGAAGGTATTCAGCTGGAAACTGACTCCTTGATTCAGTCATGTGTTAAGGAAAAAGACCAAAATGTACCTGAAAGGCAGTATCTGATCCTCTTCCATGCTCAGTCTTTCTACAGATAAAAGATACAGTCTAGGAAGGGACAAAATCCACATTAGCCAAATAATTTCTCTTTTTGGCTCTTCATGAAAAAAGGAAAAATATTGTTGAAAATAGCTGGCTGAGGGAATATACTGTCACAGGATGAGCAATTCCACTAACAGTCACAGGTCTATGTCTCCACTAGCCCAGGTCCCAGTAAACAAGTTATTCATCTGTTAAAAGCAGTCCTGTCTTAAGTTAGCTCAGGGAAGGAGCTAGAACACAGGAGTAGAGCCAAGAAATGGCTGTGAAATTTTATTTCTGGCTTTCTGCCCTTCCAGGACTCTCTCACAACCCCAATTTCCTCAGGGAAGTATTTTGGCAGAGGGGATGCTCGCAGAGCCTGGGATATGAACTGTGTGGGCTGCAGCCAAGAGTCCCTCCATGGGGCTTCCTGAGACTTGCCTTGTTTCATCTCGCCCTCTGTCCCTGCCCCTGGAATGGCCTCTGGGTACTGTTGATAGATTTATGGGTCCAACTAGTTTGCACACTCGTGGCATTGTTCCTCTGAACAGCAAGTTGTTAATAGCATCATCAGTTATCTCCTCTATCATTGTGAAGAACACACTGGAAAAAAAATGGTAAGCATTTGGAATATCTCAAATTCTTTCAAAGATTTTCAAAAGCATTCATAGGGAATCTGGGCTGATGCCATTCCCATACCCCATCACCTTTAACTGATCATTCCCATGGTGGGTATCTGCTGCTTAATTTGCAAATGTCTAGTGCTGAGTCATGGAAGTTGCTGTAGACATTTAAGTTATTAAACACTGGTAGAACATTAGGCATTAATTCTCTGTAGTGTAGTACAAAATGGCTTGCTTTTTCATTGAGATTTTAAATTTCAGCTGGTACTTTTAAACATCTGTGTCTTAGTCCAATTTAACTCATAATTCTTGCACACTTTGTAAGAAGCATCCATATAGTAGACTTAATTTATTACTAGCCTTAATTGTTGGCAGGGACAATATAATTCTGTTACGATGCCTCACAGAAACATTGCAAATGTAACACATACATAAATTACTTCTTACTGATGTAAAAGTCCCTTCCCAGTTAAGCACACCTGTGCCGTGAGAATACAGAATGGCACATATTTTCCTGGGAGCAAATAGCAAAACTGCATAGTCTACTGAAAGACATACTGGCGATTTGTCTGCTGAAGGGTCAAAAATTGCCAGGTAATACTAATTCTCTTATAAATCTTAGAAAATTTCAGTGCTCAGAACCAAAGAAAAGGGCATTCAGTTAAATTTACTTCCCAGTCTGCAACTATTTGTTCTTTCATTTAATTTGAGCTAGGAACAGAGAAAAAATACTCTTTCACTGTGTCGTCTGCATATTCTATTTGTTGATCCGTCCCTCAGGAAGACACAAAAGAGAACACTATTCTCATCATCTCCATCGGCCATAGAAGAACTCAGCTGTGTAAGCCAAAATTAGACATATCAAAGCACCTTTGATCACTTCATTGTCTGTCAAGTTCTCTCCAAAGCCAGCACTGTCTTCTGTAATGGATTGTATTACTTCGAAATGTCATATTTAATGTGTGTTCATTCCTTCAGATCCCTGATACTGTCTGAGGTGCTGACTGCGCAGCACCACACAGAGAGCCTTGCAGGTGGGTCTATTAATTTCAGTGTGTTCCTCTTTCTCAACAGCATGTGGTTTAATTGCAGAATTGGTGAAGCAAGGGCATCGCAAGAATTTATCTCCATTTTTCTGTGTGTGCACAACCACAAAGTCATCCTGCAGTGTAGGTTTGAATGAGTTATGGGACCATAAAAAAGTACTTCAATTCACAAAGCTATCAACTCTTTGTCATGAAACAAAAACACCTGCCAGAAGAGTTTTATTCTTACTTGATAATCACAGCACAACTAGGCATGGGACAAAGCCATCATTTAAAGGGATATTATTATGCAGCAGACATGCTCTGAGGAACCATAGTCTAAATTTAGTTACTAATTAGAAAAACACATTTTACAGATGTCATTAATTAGCCAACAATCTGAGAACTGTCTCTTTCAAAAATGAAATGTAATATTCATTAGTAAAGTACTCACCACAGGATTTGACTCCTGTTGTCCAATAGCTCCAGCAATGGGTCATTACTTGTGTAGGTAACTTCTTGTTTTCCACTGATAAAATTAATTATAAGCTGCATTTAGCTAATACTGAAAATTTGCCCTTGAGAAGAAACTGCAGAAATACACAGTAAGCCAGCATTTTTACGTCACTTTCCAGAGTTTTATAAAATTCCTCTTCTGTCTTTCAGGTGTTAGGACACAATCAGATCATACTTTTGTCCAAAAACCTGTGATTCAGAAACTTCATTTTTCATATAGAAGAGCTAAAATGCTGAGGAATTCCTGTGGTTCCAGGAGTCAGGTCCCTGAAAAATCATCTGTAGTATTAGTAAAATATCAAATTTGGCAACTAGAAATGATCAAGTAAGTTGGAATAAAACTGCAGTATGGGGAACAGGATGAAAGTTGCCAGTGGTGGGAACATAGCTTTCTCTGTCACATGAAAAATCTTGAACTTTCAAAGAAAAGAATGTGTCAAATATTTCAACCAAGAGAAAAAACTGTTGTTAAATGTTACAGTGATGATTTATGTGAGCTGTGGTTCAGTGGCCATATGCACTCCATTTTTTTATTCTTTGCACTGGGTCATATTTCTCAAAGTGTCTCATTTTGGGGAGGAAAATGGCTCAAGAAACTTGTGAGGAATTGTTTGGCCACAGGCACATTTCAGGAAATGTAAAATGCACCTAGGTAGCCTGGAAATAGAAAACTATAAGGACATGGGGCATCTGTTCTGCAGCATAACTGAGGCTCACTGCTTATACATACCCTGAAGCACTGGGTACTTGGCCAACTCTTCATTCCAAGCTTTCATTCTTAGGGTCTCACTTTTCCAAGGAAAAAATATACTATGTGTGGGAAAGCCTGCCTGTTCAGGAAATTTAAAAAATTAGTCTAATTTTGAGTTTTGACAGAATTATTTTAGCTAGCTCTGGAAAACCTAAATGCTACCCATCAACAAAATCCATGTCTCCTTCATTGGTTTTTGTTTGTTTCTGTTTTGCTTGGTTGGTTTTTTGTTTTGTTTTGTTTTGTTTTGTTTTTTGTTTGGGTTTCAGTTTTTCTTTCCAGTTTTAGAAAAATTTCAAACAATTTCCAAGCATATTGTTGAATTTATTTTAGAAGGAACTCTCCAAAACAGTGACATGGCAAACACTAAACAAAGCTTTAGCATCTGTTTTGAAAGTCATAGCAATAAGAAATATTTGTAGACCAGGTCAAGCACATTTCTTAGTGAAATAAAAATGCAAGAATTTAGTTATTATTGATTCTTAAAAATCTCAGAGCCTTTGACTGGCATTGGTTTCCTAAGACACTTAGACTGAGCTGGTTGTGGTTAATGGAGACAGAAAGGAATCTCTACCTCAAGAAGGAGATTCATCCTACCTTATCACTTCTAAATGCCTGGGTCAAAACCCCAGTTTTAAGAGCCATTCAGGGCCTTTCACTATGGAGGGAATTGGGATACAGTGAACGTTTTTTCTCACTCTTTGTTTAGGAAACACTTCTGGATTTCCTTCACTCAAAAAATAATTCAATGCGAATGTTTTGCTCATAGAAAATGATGCATTTCTCCATTGTCTGATAATCACAGCTCTCTCCTGGGACATTCTGTACAAATAATTTCTGAACATATTATCAGCCACAGCTATGTCTAGTTATTCAAATTTTCTTTCATGGGTATCCAACCTACATTTTTACCTCATCTATATACACACAGCTATAATTTAAGTAAACATTGAAACATGTGCATGCATTTTCTACTTTAGGAGGTACCTATAAAAAGAGTTTTCTCTGTCTGGCTTAAATTTTGCTGTTTAAAGTTAAAGTTAAGCTGGTGCAAATCTTCCTATTTATTAGTCTTGGGATCTTTTAAAATGAGTTTGCTGAAGGGACTTAAACTTGAGGCATGTAGCTTCACTGCAGTGGTTCATCCAGATCCTGCAGTAATGTTTCTGTAGCCTGACTTAGAAAAATACCTCAGCAAGGATCACGTATTTGGAAAATACACTTTCTTTCAGTATTTCTTACATGGACAGTCACCTCAGTGAATATTCTGGCTTCTAAAGCCATTTACTAGTACACACTCTGAAAGAAAATCCAAACTCAATTAAAGAGGATTAGCCCTCTCTGTCCCATGAGGTGGCCTTTCTGCTTGCATCTCTCTTGCAGCTTTCAGTTTCTGAGATTCATGGCTGTTACCCTGGGAGCCAAAGTCATATATATGTTGTGTTCAAGAAACTCAGTAAGAGAACAGAGAATGTATTGCCTGTTAACATAAGCACAGCTGTGTGTGGCAAGTGGCATATAGTATCCAAATTCAGGCTATTGTGCAGCAGACAAAATAAAACTTCAAATCAAAAGCAAATGAAAAACATTGTTGCTTTTGCCACTTCCTTTTACCTAAAAGTATTTATGCAGATGCAATATTTTGAGATTAGACAAGAAGATAAGAAAAAATAAACTGCACACTTTTACAGAGTATAATTTAATGATGTTTCAAGTCCTAATATTACTTCAACAGGCATGAGATGCACTGAAGAATTTCTGGACATTCTGTCTGACTAAATAATCATCTTCCCCCCCCCCCCCCCTTTTTTTCTTTTTTTTTTTTTCCCATATGGCCTGTAAGTTTTTTAGATGAGAATGTTGTACATAGTTTTTTCTCAGAAATCTTTGCCAGCAGATAATACCAGCTTTCTAGTCAGAATGCAGAAAAAAATAAAATGAAAATGCTTGCAGTCCTAAGAGAAAAAAGTGTTTCTTGCCATTCTTATTTATCAGAATAAGCACTTATTTATCAAAATTGGATATAAGTATTCATTATTTAGAGTAAGACATCTGCAAAGCTGTGTGTAGTTAAATAAAATCACCAGAGTACTGGAAGCAGTACAGCTTTTTCCTACTGGATTATATCAAGCAAGTAGCTGTCGTAGTTCAGCCCACAGCTTATATCCCGTCTTTGGGGGCAACAGCCTAATGCTGTCCGTTGCGACAGTGGGGAGAATGATCACCAGAAGAGGATCCCAAAAAGGTTAGCAGTTCTTGAGGATGGTTGGTGGAAAATGTTTCTAGATTTAATTTGCTAATTGAAATAAAAAGTTGAAACAATCTTCCGCTTGTCTGGATCTTCAGTTCTGCCTTCCTCGGTGGAGCAGTGAGCTGCTTTGATACTGGGACTAGCAACAGACTGGTGGGATCCAGAGTCTCCTCAAATAGATCTATTGAGTCTTCACAGGGATCTCCAGAGCTAGTAATGTCTTCTTCCTAATGAAGCTGTGGAGAAGCTCCACATTTTCCCTTTCCCCTACATCACGCCCTATATGTGTCCTTCCAGCTTTGCTATGCTTCTTTTTCTGTTAGAGTGGCTGTCACTGTCTTCTGACCCTGTACTAGGTACTTTCAGCTTGAAGGTGGTCAGAAAACTCTTTGGGTGATGTTTGGTGGTTTTTCTCTCTCAGATTCATTTTTTACTATATCAGTGTGCTGAGCTTGCTCAGCATGCACTCAGAGGAGCACTAGGGCCAGTATAAGGAGCAGGTTAAGCAGTCATGGTGAGGGCAAAAAGCAAGAAAGGAGAGGCGAGATGAATGAACTGGATTCCTTTCAGGGTCCAGCAGCCATCAGGTCAACTCAGCTCAGCTCAGCTGTATAATCAGCCTAACTCCATTATTTATTAATAGAGTTAAAGCTACCTTATCAACAGCACTATTTCAACCTCAATTGCAAACTTTGTTTAGTTATTTAAGTGGAGTGATTTTCATGTTCAAGAGCCTACTACTCATCAACCAGAAGTTTGTTTTAACTTCCTATTGATATTTCCTATCAATATGCTGATGGTGGGACCAAGCATTTTGGTCAAGCATGCTGTATACTGCAACATTTTATGAGGAAAAGCATTCCAAAAGAATTGTCAGGCTGTACAGTTAGGATGTTGCACCTGAAATCTTCCTCTATTTTTTTATCCTATTTCATCTAATAGAGAATCCTTCATGTGCCTTTTGAAGCCATGTTAAAAAGCCAGGCTGGTTTGAGGTAGTAGAGAGGGACTGGTCATCCTTGGGATCCTTCTGATATAAACTGAACAACTGACTGGGTGTCATGGATTGCAGTGTAATACAGCAAAACCCTCTGCTCTAAAGGGAGCCAGTTCTGACAGGCCTGTCTGGAGGTGTATTCAGAAAGAACAGGCAGAAGGCAAGCCATAGTAAAAGATGGGGTTCCTAGGAGGAAAGCTAAACAGAAGACACTGAACAAGATCAATCTCCTCCAGAAGGAATCCTTGTTCCACTGTGAGAGTAGGAAATGGGTTGAACAATTAGGAAGAGATACAGCTCTGTCTAAATTTAGTTCCAGAGATTATATAGGCGTGTCTTCTGCTGCTTGTATTCCCAGTGATTTCCCTGAAGCAGTATCAGTCTGAGCCGTGGCTATTATGTTATTCATGTCTTTATGTTCTGTATAAACAGTTTAAGAGATATGGGGAAGAAATCTTTTGTACATGGCCTCTAAGGTTCTGGGCAAGTTACAACCGACTGTTTTCTCTTTGCTTAACCCTGTTCATTAGAGAAAGAAGAACAAGAGGAGAAACCTTTCCATTAAGACATGTATGTCTGTCCAAAAAACTTTCACCAGAATTTCAAAGAATATACTCAAGGCAGATGTTTACAGTGTCTTGTGGTTTATAGGAGGGCAGGAAACACCATGCTTTGTTTTTCAAGAAACAAAGATGTGCATCGGTTCAAATCCCTTCCTGACTGTAATGGGAAAAAAAGCTGATAATGGCTGGACAACATGAAAGGAAACTGCAGAAGGAGCACAGAAGCAGCAGAAGCCTGGAGAATACAGAGTGGCAATGGTGGTGGGTGCATTAAAAAATCTGAAGGAATAGAGGAGAGACTGAGCTTTACCTTGAGCTTAATGCAGACTATAGGAAAATGGAGAAGCAGATCAATAGTCACAGCTGACTTGATCTAGCATAAGCAGCAGTCCTACTGTAAACAGGGCTTTAAACTATGTGGCTTCCAGATGCCTCTTTTAATCAATATTTCTGAGAGCTTTTGAATTCTTGCAGTGTCAGGTGAGGACATGCTGCCACTGTCTGATTTTTCTGCATTGAAAAATGCTACCACATTGCACAAACTTTCAAGGACATCTCCTGATGGCTTTAGTGCGGGGATCCTTCTCCTCACCCGGAAGGGCAGTCCACAGAGGAGCAGATGGGATGAGGCACATGAAGGTGGGTAGGGATGTGAAACAGGGGCTGGGCAGGCTGTAGGGAACAGACTGTTGGTCAATTTTATAATGGGATATGGAATTGCTCATTTCTTGGAAAATGAGTAGAGAACACTGGTAATTATTATGGGGTGGGGACCATATGGTGCGCTGCAGGTGTGCCTGCCAGGTCAGTCGTAAAAGAAAAGGTTTCCCCATCAGGTACTAATGCTGATGGGGGTTAGTGTAAGCTGGCAATGTGCTACATGATCTTCTCAGAGAGGCTGAAGCCTGAGCAGCAGGGGCAAGCTCAGCTCTAGCCTTTAAGTTTTCCAGATGAGGGATGGTGCACATCCCAGAGGTCACTTGAAGACTGTAGGTGTCTGTTAAGCCACGGGGGCATAGCCTTCCTGAATTCCAGAATAGCCATAGCTGTGTTTTTCTGTTTTACTGCTGGCCCAGGACAGGAGTCATGGACCTCACTCAAATCCTATCCAATCTCCTGCTGTCAAGAAGCTGTTCAGTAGAGCTCAGTGCCCCTCCCTAAGGCACAGACTTTTCACCTCCTGCTCCTGAGAGCAGCTGAGAAGCACCCCGAGTCCCCTTTCTTGTTCTCAAGAGCAGGAAAATTTGATGAAGTGAAAAAACATCTGACAGAAAGGAATGAGCAAGAAGTGAAGCCTGCCCAGGGCTGGTTTTCTTCATGCGTGCAGCTGTGAACAATTACCATCACACCCACATGCCAGAGAACACATAATCGTGCCTTGTAGGCACAGCCCACAGCAGCCACAGGGTGCTTTCAGCTTCTGTGGCAAAAAAAAAATCCCAGTTGCTATCAAATCCACTAGACCTGCCGTGATGGGCACTCAGTCTCCTTCCCAACGCACTCCTTGACAACCCAAATCAATCATATATGCATGATTTTGGTATCACAGCATTTCAGGCAGCAAAGAAGGCAAAGGATAATGAATAGAAAAATGCACATACAGTATCTTCTGTAATAATCTATGTTTTCTGCAGAGGTTTTATACTGGCCTTCAGCCTAGGACCTTGGGGCTATATCAAAACTAGCAGCTGCAGTGACCTAACTGCTTACCTCTGTCTGTAATTAATTCAGATGAGCTTCCCAAAGCAGCCTCCCTTGCTATATAAGCTATGAATATAAATAAACATGATAGCGAAGGCTTCATTTCTAGAACAGTGGAAGAATTTCCTAACTCTCTGGTTTTATTTACCCTAATCACATCCCAATACAATTTTGGAGCAAGAACTGGGAATATGCTGTCTCCCCAAACCTGCTTTCTATGCAAAGGAAACCAGGGTACAAAGAGGTGCAAGGAGCAGCATGACTCCAGGGTATGACATGACATATTCACTAGGTAGCCTCCACACAGCCCGATAAGTAGGTCATTTGTTATGGACACTTAATTTAGGCATATAACATCTTTTCAAATTGACTGAAAGGGCCATCATGGCCTGACAATAAGCTCTTCGAGCTGCTCATTGCTCTTGTCACAGTTACTTTCAGAAGCAACTAAAATAAGCATTTAAAGACAATGTCCTGAAAATAGCCCTGGACGTCTGCAATGTCCCAAATGTGGGTCTCATCTTCCAGAGTTTCAAATGTAGGTCTCACATTTTTAAAGAGAAGTGGTTTTGCACATTTTTATGCCAACTTTTGGGTGGCTTAGGTAGGCGCTAGAGTGCTTTTCAGGAGATGGTAGACCTAGGTTCAATTTTTGTTTGAGCAGATTCAAATCCACAACTTCTGTCCTAGCACCAGTATGATTTATTTTACCAGGTTTCTAACTTAGCTTAGTGCCAGCATTCTCTAAATATCTTAGGACTGAGTAACTGTGACAGACATATTTGTGAATCACTAAGCCAGGTTAAAAGAGAAGGGGTGCAAGAATCACCCTGTAGTTTGGGTGCTTGGATGAAAAGGAGAATTTCTGCCTTATGTTCTTACTGCTGTTCCTTGACTTTATTCTAGAAACTGTCTAATATAAAATAAATTTACATCTCTAAGCAAGGGCTTCTATGGACCATATTACAGAGAAGAAAGCTGCAAAAGGAAAAGGAAGGATAACTTGAGGTACCCCAGACCTCTGACTCACAAGTAGATGAGAACAGACCAAACATATAGAACATGCTCAAAAATTGAGTTGTGCTGGAAAACTGTACACCCATCTACTGCTGTCTTGGGAACAGGTGTATGTCCAGTAAAGAGATTTTTAACTATGCTTGTATTCCTGTCTTATTGGCATCCCTCAGAAGAACTAATCAAGAAATCAAAGTGCTATGGTGAGGTGAAATTCTGATAAAAAGCACAAGGTTACAGATATTTTGTAGTGTTGAGGCACCGTTTATGAGACAGTTAGGACAGGGAGAGTCAAATGTTCTGGGACTGGCCTTTGGCAAAGTTATTTGGATACCAGACAAAATGCCTACAACATGCTCTACAACAGCACTGCTTCATCTAGATCTCCCAACAACTGTGTTCCCCAATTTTAGACTGGTGTTTTCCAGCAGGAAAACCGGGCCAATTTGAAACAGTCATCACCAGCAGTGTTGTGCAGGCAGCTGGGAGTTTTGATAGTCACCCACACTCCTGCTGAGCAAATCCAGCTGATGGATTTGAAATCTTCTCACCTCCGTGGACGAGCCCCCCTCAGCAGAACTGGGGCACAGTGGCACTCCCATGTGGG
Source organism: Callaeas wilsoni (assembly GCA_013398955.1). Lineage (NCBI taxonomy): Eukaryota > Metazoa > Chordata > Aves > Passeriformes > Callaeidae > Callaeas > Callaeas wilsoni. The sequence continues at coordinate 27,232 of VWPU01017528.1, forward strand.
GCGGTACCATGAACATCATATAGCATTTCAGTACTCTTGTGGCAGGCAGGAGGGCCCTCTGCTGTGTTTTCACCTCGGTTTGAACAAGATGTCTGGAATGCCAGGATCTGAAAGCAGCTTGCTGGAGTTCAAAAGAAAAAGATGGAACTAAAGGACCTCAGAGGCATTGAATATTAGCTTGTGTTGGCACTGCCAACCATGGCAGCAGACTGGGTTTCCAATGTTAATGCCAATGTTTAATGACAATATTGCAGCCTTTAATCTGAAATAAACTGAGTTGATGTAGTTGAACGAGATGAAGGGAAAATAAAAAGATGGGGTTTGACAGCTCCCATTCTAGCCAGCATTGGCATAAAATTCTTCTCCATCCTGTCCAGCACTCCAGCTCTTTTAAAACAATCTATGAAGTAGTCATGCTGCATTCAATACATCAGCGGTGACTGAAAATGTAATCACTGGAAGTGATACACAACTCAACAGACTGCAAAGAAGTTGTTCTATAATTTTTAAAAAGGCCACATATTTTCTGATTTAGTGTTCCCTTTATAAAAAAACTGACTTATTCCTTCTCACACAGAGAAGTTACTTGGACTTATTGAATACTTTGGAGGAAATATTTCCATCTAAATCTGTCTACAGTCATCAGATAAATTCTGAATATACACAAGGGAAGATTTTGTTCTTTGATCAACTTAAAATTTGACTGTGTTGACAGCAAGTTATGTCTGATCTCATTTACATCAGTGCATAACTCAGTTTTCTTCAACTGGAGATGCTCTGGATTCACACTAGTGTATGTCTAAAGAGAGTTTGACCTTGCTTTTCAGGCTTTTGCAGGTAGCTGTTCTCAAATAATCTTTCTGCAGGCTACTCAAATTTATTTCTTCCATGCTGGATGATCACTGACTGCCAGACAAATCAACTCAGCCCCTCCCAAGCAAGAAAGGTCAAAATTTTGTCCTTTTACTTCACCTCGCCCATTACCCAGACCTAAAACTGAGATATTTTCACTTTTTCTTGGGTCCTCCAGTCTCTAGTTGAAGCAGGAATATTTGTTTAGGGTCCTCTCATATCCTTGTTTTCCTCCAGCTAGTGAGTCAAAAACACCTTCTGACTTCAGAGCCCCTCATCTACTGCTCAGACATTCCAGAATTATGTCTGGAAAATGCTATGTATGTAGTCTGATATATAGGAAATTAAGTATTGCCGCTGACATATGAATAAATTTGCACTTATAAAACACAACCAGAGAAGTTACCGAAATGCCGTCTTACATCTCCTTTCCAACAAGAGAGAGAAAAAGAATCTCCCATTTTTCCTGCTAAATAAGCAGATATTTAAGTAAATATGTAAAAAGTGTAACTTTGAGACATTGCAGTGAAACAAGGCAACACCTGTTCTTGTAGTTGCTTGTACACATACAGGATTAGGGGAAAAAAAACACCAACAAACACAAATCTAGTAAAAAAATGCCTAACCTGATATATTTGGCTTTCATACAGGTAATTTTATGTCTCTGACTGGACAGGGGACCCCCTTCATTTTTTCTCTTCCTGCAAGGTGTTAATTTTCTGTCAGTGATACTTACCCTAGGTTTGGCCCAATCAGGATAAAACTGTTGTGGTGAAAGGTACGACCATCACTGTTCTCCTGCTGCTTCACAACGATGTCAAATTAGATACTGTTCTGGACAACAGCTTCTAAATATCTTTGAGTGTGAAGTCATGTTTATCTCTGCATTAGCGCTTTGACCTGTCATACCACCCTGAAATTGCCTAGGGACCAATCTTCTCCTGCTAAAGCTGTCAGTTCCTCTCACTGAGCATCCTACTGGCTGGTCCTTCCTAACCTGTCTGTGGATCTGTCTCACATGCATCAGTCTGGAGTGGATACAAGGAATATGCCACTGAATCCTTAATTACACTGCTTCTTTTCTAAAGAGAAGAAGGAATTTCTCTATTTACCTTTTAGCAATTGTTTTTAATGATACGTCTTCTTATACCCTCTTCCCAGTTAACTTTATTTCAGAGCCAGGAGTGTAACCCTTTTGGTAAGAGCCAGCCCACATCCTTGCCAGTCTGTTGCCATTGCAGGTGAGCGCCTCTCATGCTCTGGGGAGATTTCGCGGGTTTGGAGACTGCGGCAGTGATTTTGTGGTGCACTCTGCTTGCAGGTGCCATCAGTTAACTACCTCCACAGTTGGCACTGCCCGGATGCAGAGGGGAAGAACAGGCAGACACAAGTCTGATTTTGAGACACTAAGTTGCCTAACCCACCGTGGTGATGTGTGTCTGGGATGCTCTGACTGCCTCTGTACCAAGTCTCCTGCTGAGTAGAACATGAGGGCTGCTAAATGTCATCAACTGACCATCCCTAAATGCTTTTTCTAAAGTTCAGTGCTTTTTCTAAAGTTGTGTCCAGAGCTTACAAAGGCTTCCCAGAACTGAGTGTTCTCACCCCACGGCTCAGGTACTGGAGGTTGGTTGGAGCACACCTGAAGAGGAAGACAAGAAGAAGGGGAGTAGGGCAGGGGAGTGTGCAGAGAAGTCGGAATTTCTCCTCCTGCAGCCAGGAAGCTGGGAGGATGGGGTGATGACCACCACTCCATCGCTTCACCTGAGAGTCATAGCCACCAGCCACACCTTCCCACAGTGACCCTGAAGGAAGAGCAGCAGCCATTCCAGCTCTCCCACACTCCATCAATCATAAAGCCAGCAGCCATCACAAGTGTTTTACCTCCCTTCAGCAGGATGCTGCTTTGGGCAGGTACCTGCTTTGTCTGTTCCCAAAAGAGCTCTGGCTTGGGTATGAGGCTAAATTGGGTCATGTTTTACTGCTGATGTATTTTTGATGTACTGGTGACCTGTAAAAATCCCTGCCCAAAGCTAGATGAGTAAATTCTTGTGACAGGTAAAAAATAGTTGGTCTTTCATGGCAGCTTTATATATCTAGTGCTGGAATTCATTGGAGATTCATGGAGTAATGAAGTCCCACATGTAGTCCTTCCCCTGCACCAAGGCACAGCAGAGTGCAGGTGCAAATGGGGCCTCATTTCATGATCTGCCTGCTGAAAAGTAGATGTTTGTAAAAGGAAATAGAAAAAAAAAAGATTCTCTTACGCTTCACACTGAAATCTTCTTGTTCTTTATGGACAAGCTCAAACAATTCTATTTCAAACACCACACCCCAATCTGTGCTATAAATCAGGTGAACTCCCTCAAGTCAGTGAGCCTGTGAAAGAAACACCCCCCTCAAATCACAAGCTGCTGTTGCAGGGAATGTGCACCAGACAACACTCCATTTTCACCTCCCAGAAGCATCCAGGTCAAGTGTTTTGAGTAGGGGAGGTAATCATGCTGCCTAGTTTTAAGCCCCCAGTTTAGGAGCTTATATGGAAGGATTGCTCTCCCTCAACAGGCAAAGGAGAGACAGACAGCTTCTTCCAGCCAGAAATCCAGAGGATTTGTCTTATTCAGGTGCTATAGATCGTCTTCTGAAAGAGCTCCTTCTGTTCACTGCCTATATAGAAAACTTAGGTTGACGTCTAAAATGGGCCAAATGAGTCCTAAAATGTTCAGTCTTTCTACCCAGGGAGGGGAGATGAGTTCAATCTAGGCTTCTAAAATAAGCTTCTGAGTTTCGTGGCTGAGGTTTGGTAGTATGCCTAACACATCTTCACCTGGATATTCCAGTTCTGAGGACCAGTATCCTACTGACTACATACAGTAAGAGGGGGCCAGATATAAAGACAGCTTGAGGAAATTTTGGCAGTGATGGTGTTAATTGGTCACTGCTACACCTTCACAATCACCCAAAATCAAATCCTAGAAATTCTTTTAAGGTCGCTCTTGTAAAGAGCATCAAACAGGAAGCCCTTTTTCCATTCCTCACTGCAAGTATTGTCACAGGTATGTATAGTTGCCAGGCTGCTTTGTAGTGTTCCTGTAACACTAAAGAATACACACATTGCCATTCTGCCTCCTCGCAGCAATCCCTGTCTCAAGGAAAAGGCAGGATATTAAGGCTTAATGCAAATGATGAAAGGCTATAAACTGTTGATTTGTTTGCAAATAGGGGACATTAAATCTTGTAAATATTTTTGTCTGTTGGTAACTGTAGTTCTTCTCTGGCTCTTCATTCTCTGTATGGGCACAAATGGAGATGAACGAATGGAGATGATCAATGAATCAAATGATAAAACCCAGAGAAGGTCAAAGTAGTAGCATTTACTGCCATCATCTCTCAGAGAATATATGAGGCATTAAAATTCTGATACTGTACCATATTCTAGTCACAAAGATTTTAACGAGCACAAGTAATGGCATCGAATGAATCTCATCTAATGACATGAGCAATAATGAGAACAAGGAAAGGTGCACACCACAACCTCCTTGAGTATGATCCTAAAGAGGTGGTTTACAGTCCATCTCAGAAAGTGGGGGCTGTAGCAACCTAGTAAGGAATGCACAACACAGCCAAGCTGATTAGTCATTACTTATTGCACAATAACTGCTGCTGATTGCTACTACTAGATATCTGATGTGCTGCCATCCCAGGCTACACCTTTTTTTCCCCACAATGATCATGAAATTTCTATTGGCAGATAGTAAAAGCTGCCACAAATATTACAAGGGAAGCTAAGTATAAATCTCCATTGTGAATCCACAATTACTTCAGGAGAGCAGAGTAAACAATGCAGCTGACAAGACTCATATCTATCAGCTCTTCTTTAATATCATCATTTTGTATAATAGGTAGTTGCAACTCAGAAACATACTTGATCCAGGCATCATCTGTTTGCAGGCTTCAAATCAAGGATGGCATAAATGCTTTTAATTTTATAGAATCTGGAGGATGCAAAGCAGAGTAATCGTATGCAGGACTAACTGGCAGAAGTTTGGAATTCCTCTTTGCGGGCTCCTTCCCCCAGAACTTCTAGAAACTGTGACAGAGCTTAGTAAAGCAAAGACTGAGCTGCAGATTTAATTGCCTAGCTCTGGCACAGACAGCAATAATTGCAAAAGACTGTAAGAATGTATTAAAGATTCCATCTTCTCACTAAAGACTAACCAAGTTGCATTTTCATCATCACCAGTAATCAAAGTGTAGTTTAGTTTACTACAAGCCTGCCCTGACTTGGTTGGGATATTATTTGCCTTCCTGAACATATAACTGCTTGCAGAAACTACCTGAATACAGCCAAGGGTTTGCAAATCTTAATTTGCCTCTCTTAAAAATCAGAACAAACTGTCACTTACAGCCCTAGATTATTGTGTTTTAAATCGCACTGCACTAAAATTTAGCCCTAGCTGGAGAGCTTTCAAATAGTGTCATTTGCTCTTCTGTCTGCTGTGCTGGCACTAGGGCCAGCTGCAGGCAGAAAAGGGCAGTAAACTGCAGTTTGTACCTGTTTGAGGTGCCTTTTCATGGTGTTCAGGTTTCAGAGCAGCACAGCATCCACCACACAGTGCTTCATTTGGGGAATGTGACCTTTTCAGTGCTTACACCGTGGCAGCACTGTTGGATTTTATTTAGTATGATCATCCCATATGATCTGCTTTGGCCATCTTGTCTGCTAAACAGGAAATACTCTGACCAAACCTGGCATGTCAGAACCTTCTTTTGGTCTACAGGTTGTCCCAACACACCACTGCAGGTTATTGGAGCTGTGCTCACACATGGTACTGTGATTTTCTATGATATTTAATATTAGTCTCTCTGCCTATAGATTTGCATAATTTATTATCATTTTCTCTCTACCCTGAGTAATTCTCAGCTTTGTGTTTTCTACTCAAAATATGTTTGTTGTATTAAATTATATATTGCTCCAAGGTGAATCTCCATTTATTTCTAATCATTACTGAACTTCTTTAAGTGAAAATGTGGCAGGCAAGCTCATTTATTTCACTTTCCGAGGTCAGTCGCTTATGTTCTCAGTTGTGTCATTAAGACAGTCTGCCACCTAGAAGCTCTTGAGTTATGACTCTACCTTCAGGAGTGGCATCTACTCCGTATCCTTGCCTTGTACTTATAAGAAATTTAAGGCCATGTGTCATGAAGATTCAGCCAGCAAGGACTAAACCTGTGAGCTTTGAGGTTTCATGCATGAGCTCTTATTACTTGCAAAACTCAAGTAGGTTGGTCAAAACTGAGCCGAATTTACCTTTCTTTGGCCAAAGAAATAGCAGATGTATGTGTGAATCAATGAGAAAAGATGTGAAATCCTTTGGAAATCCAGTGAGGAACCTACTGGGTTATTGTCAATAAATCATTTTGAAAGGGCTGTATGTAACAGCAGCCATTAGAAGTCAGGATTTACCTGCACTTGTGGAGTCTGATACACAACACATTTTCTGAAAGAGGAGTGCTGGACTGCCTCTGTACTAGAGGTCAACATTGATTATCTCATGTCCACCAGTAAAAAGCTAGTCCTGAAGTGCCAGACGTTGCCTTCAGTATTGATTCTCTTTCAGCCAATGGTGACAGTGGTGTCATTCCTATCCTGCTCCCCAGGAGCTGTTGAAATGCTGTCCAGTGATGCCATAAGCACCTTGTGCTGCCAGTCATTGCCAACTTCTTATTGCCAAGATGGATGTGATGCTGCAGATGGTAAAGGAGCCTTGTCCACAAACACAGACAACTGTTTGCACGCTGACATTTGGAGGAAGAGTGATCATAGACACTATGGGTTAGCATTGTATTCGGCATAAGAAGTGGTTCATTTGCTCATCCTGTGGGCTTCAGTGCCACTTCTGGTACAGCCAAATCCTCAGAAAAGCAGTGACTGCAAATACACAGAATCGTCTGCTGACATTGCTTGTACATTGTTTGCATGATGCGTGGCAGGACCGTGATCACCATTTTGGTAGCAGGATGATGATGAGTCTTGACAAAATAAAAGATGTGTGCATTTGCAGGACCTTTGTGCATGGCTGTACTGGTGCTTAGCTCCTAACCACAGCCTGTTCTAATGCCAGTGGGAGTTTGTTGCCTAAACTGCTGGTTCTCAAACAGCTCGAACAATTTCAACCTTCTTTTTCCCAGACCACCCATGAAGCCAGAAGGAGTTCATAAGTTTAAAACATTTTTGTGCAACATCAATTTCACAGACCAACTGACAACTCCTCAGCAGAGACCACAGGCTGGGAGGGTCTTGCCAAAACTTTACTGAGAATATGCTCTGTAGTCACATGCCAGTATAGGAGGGAGAGAGAAGAGAGAAGTGGGAGAGTGCACAGCCCGCACCTCTGAAGTACTGATGATGCACACACATATACTTCTCTTACTTAACCACCACAGACTCACAGATATCAGTAGGACTGTGCCTTCAAGTGGGCCTCCGTTGACTCTTTGAAGCAATTTGGACAGGGCTCCCTGTTACACACTAAAGATTGATGTCTATTAAAAAAATGCTAAAGCTGTGTGGTTATTCAGCCTGTACCAGGATACAGATAATGATGAGAATAATAGTAACCTTTCAAAGGTGAGGAATTGCCACTGGTGAGGTTGGGAGTTTAATGGGCAGATGCAGCTAATTTAATAGCACTCAGGCACTGGGCATTAAAACCCCAGTTCCCTTGGGCTGCTTTATACTAGACTGCAGGTGTAAAGGGAGCAGAAAGCCACTGAATCATCTTCTCTTTGGAGCAGCAAATTCACCCAATATAGGAGACAGAGGCTGTCATGCAACAAGGTTGTATAACCTCAGGAGCAAGGCTGAAGAAATTAGAAATATGCCAGCTATGTCAGTGTATCCCAGAAATCCTTCTTCTAATTTATGACAGCCTTGAAGATGTTTGAGTTTAGGCCAAGGTTCTCCTATTACTAGCCAGCAAGGGAATTTGAAGGACACAAGCCCATTGCAGTTCTTCCACTTGTCACTCCGTTTTTTTATACCTTTAATTTGACTACAGCAGAAGGTTTTGACTCAGGTGTATTTTGCGTTTCTAGCCCAAGGAGTACAGATACATTACGACTGGATATTTGGTCAAACTTCTGAGGCAATGAGAACTGCATGCAAAATTTTAAGACTGCACACAACTCTGCCTAGTGCTTTCCTGTGGCTATATTACATACATTTATTGAAATTCAATTTGTAGTTAGGGAACAAAAGGATTTTTTAAGGCAGTTTATTGCTGCAGGTAATAGAAAAGACATAAATCTGCTAATGCTAAAGTTTCTGGACAGTGATACTCTAAGCAGTTGTTTTTGGGGGAGTTTTACCAACCATGGGAAATCTCAGACAAATGCCATAAAACGTTATCTTTCACACATACTCTGAGTCATTGTCCAAAAAAAAAAGAAAAAAGAATTGCTATACTTTTTAAATTTAATTTTGTCTTTCTCAAGTCTTGGGAAAGTCACAAGAGCATGTGTCAGCATACTTTAATACAAATAACAGAGGTTGGGGAGACATTTTCTAGACCTTTTACTCATAGTGGAAAGTTCCTTAGCAGGTATTTTCCTGCAACTAGCCCAGAGCAGTAAATTATGGAATTTCCCTTCTGTAAAAGAGCTGAACACAGGATATCAGTGCTGTTGCTGTGTGCAGCTGTAGTTCTTTCTAGTTAGCAGACAAAGCATTCCTTCCAAAGTAGCCAGCAGTGGTTGTCCTTTGCCCATGGGGAGATAGCAAAGGTTCAGTGCTGGTAATTGGTGATGAGACCTCTCACTTCTTTTGTCTCAGTGCATGAGAAGATGCTCCCTGACATGTACTAGGCATGGTAGTGCCTTGCTGGTACAGGTGCACTGCTGTCTAAGGCTGAAGAAAGAAGAGTCCTCAGCCTTTCATGGCACTTGGAATGAGGAGCAGGCATGGAAGGCATGGATTTCTATAAACAAGTACAGCATGACTCCATCCTCAGGGAGAAATGAGTAGCAGCTTCATACTCAATAGATGACACTTCTGCGGTCAATGCAACAAAAATGGACATGAAGCCAGGGTCTCGGTTTGTGAACTTTTGGGTAAAAAAAAGCCTGGCGTAGATGGGGAAACTGAGTCTCTCTTCCTCATACCATGAAAAGTTATATAGGAGAATTAGAGTAAAAGTGTCAGTCTTGGGGCCACTGAACCACCTACCACAGGCCAACTGAGAGCTTGGCACAACCGTGCTGACAGACTTGAAAGCCCTTCTGTCCATGACAACTGTGCTTCTAATGTAAGTGACAGGCATGAGTGAGCAGAGATGCAGGAGGCTGTGGCCAATTGGAAAGGCAGTCCTGAACTTCTTGGGGCCTTAGGTGTGTTGCTCCTGTGCCTACAAGTTGCTGCATTTCCCAATTCATTGGATGTTTTGGAAAGGTACTCATGTGTAAGGAGAAATTATGCTGTATTTGTGCTTAATCCATTCTCCTGCCTTTCTCCAGTGTGTGCTTGCTTCAGAGTTGACCTGTTTTCCAGCAGTGACTTGTGTGCTGTTTGGTGGGGCTCCACCACACTTCTTGTATCAACGGGGAGCCAGCCACCCTCAGCTCCCTTTTCAGTCTCACTGTACTCACTGATCGTGGAGAAGGTGACTTCTGGGGTGACACCTGAGCCCACAGCTTGTGAAATATGTGGTAAATCCCTCCAGCTGTGCTACTCATGTTCTCACCATGGCCCCTTTCCTTATTTCTCCTCTCCATCTTCTCTTATGTTCTTTGCCTGCTTGCTGCATCCTGTCCCTAGTTAACTTGTCAGTTCTTTAAGATGAGAATAATCTTTCCTAAATATTGTACTTACTCAGCATGACAGAAGCTTGAGAACCTCTGGGCTCTCCTGTAATGAATGTAATATATAATAATAACAAGGTGTCATTGAAAAATGAGCCCGGCACTGTGCAGAATAATTGAGAGTAATGTTAGTTTTTAACAGGAACACTTTTTTTGCTCAATGATATATACATTTTGTCAGAAACAAGAATTACCAAAATTTTCAGATTTGCAATTTCCCGCTTCATTTTTGTCACCACTTCTTTTTTCCTTCATTTTATTATCTGTTAGATTTTTTCCTGCTTTCTACTCTAATATGTGAAAGGGGTAAAACTCAAATTACAATATAGAATTGAGGGTTTAGGCTGCATTAAAAAGAAGGTAAATACTGAAATTCCTCATTTCTAAACATTTGTTTTAATATTATTTTTCAACAAAAATGCTATAAGTGAAATATTTGCACCAGCTATAATAAAATTTATTGTGACTAAATAGATGTCTTTTTCTCCTTTCTAGTCTCTCCCTAGTAGCCATCCATTTTCTCCCTCTCTCTTTTTCTATTTCCCTGCATCTTCTTATCTCTCTTCCTTTCACCTGTACATGCAAACACTCACTGACACAGATATTTTGACTGGTGCTTTGTCTCTGCACAGCAGAGACGCTAAAGCTGAGCCTGGATTTTACATCTCTGTGTATTCTCCAAGCTGCTGTCTTGCCTTTGAGACTTTCACAGCTACACAAAGGCCTACAGGAATATAAACATTCTTTTTCATTTCTTTGGTATCTCCTCCAATAACAACAACAAAAACAATAATCTTTTATCTTCTTCTGCTTTTCCAGCAGTAACGAAGAAGCCATTGTCTTCACCTCCAAACTGGCAAGTTCCAGAGGGAGAGAAAGACAGGGAAAATCCCTACTTACAAAAATAATACTATAAATTATTTTAATTATTACAGTTTGTGATACTGAGCCAGTACCTAAGAGGGCCTCCTGAGAGCTAGGGGCCCCTTTGTGCTCTGGGATGATACACAAAAGGACTCTGCTCCAAAGAGCTTCTTTTTTTCTTTTAAGGAATTTCTGGCGCTGATTGGATGTTGATGAAAAGTGCTGGCTTGGCAGCAATAGAGAGGAAAGTCTCCTGTTCATCTGCAGACAGTGCAGGTTTTCCCTTTCCTCTGTCCTACTGGCCATCAGTGGGGCCCTGAGAGCCAGTCACAGTTTCCCAGGTTGCTGGGTAAAGCCCAGGGCACAGGTTCTGGCTGATTTGTGGATTATGGTACAAAGTTTTCTCCTCTTGGGGGCAATTAAGGTCACTTGAGCTCATGTCCCAGCCCGAGCTCAAAGCAGATGTAGTGCTGTCAGTAACACAGAAAACAGACGTGTGGATGTGTGGATATATCCCTGTGTGTAAGCATGAGGTGTGTTTCCTAACCCCACTGTTCTGTGGACTGTTTTCCCATTGACTCATCTTCTTCTTCCTCAGATTTCACCCTCTTCACACATGCCACATGTGTCTATAAGTTTGCTACCTTTTCAAAATGTTTTTAAAGGATTTGAAATGCTCTGTATCTTCTGCAGTGTGTTGGTTTATTTTGTATAACTACAGTGAAGCCAGTGCACCAAGCCAGTTTACACTGATTGAGAATTAGCTCTTGATTTCCTTCTTAAGGAGATACAGCTTTGAGCCTTGAGATACCAGAAGCCACCTTCCTGCAGGTGCAAAGGATGAAACAGGAGGGAGGCAGGCAAAGTCACTGAGGAATGGGAGAGGACCCTTCTTCTCTATCACTTTTAGACACCTTGGCAGGAAAGCTGAAGCATTTCCCCCTTTCTTTTCACACCTCTGTCTCAGGATTCACCCTGGTAGCTGGCTTGAGGAAGCTGGCTCTGACACTGTGTGGGACACAGAGTGACAATAGCTCTGTCTTGAAGAGGGACTGTATCTTAACTTCAGCATCTTACCCTCTAAACTAGGACAAAACTTGCATTTACAAGAAACAAAGAAATATCTAACAGAATTAAACATAAAATTGTATGAGTAACTTTTCTTTTTTTCGATAGCCATTCTTACTTTTAATCTTTCAGTGCCCAAGATTTCCTTTGTTTGCATTCCCCTTCTTTGAGTAACCCATATTATTTAGCTTCTGGTTATACTAAGTGGTTTTTAAATGGAAAATAGGAGCTCAAATTTAGCAGGCATTCATTAATTTCAAAGAAATGCAATGTGGTTTTTAATATATGCTGTATTTTTTATAACTGGTGCACTTTTAGGAATTGAAAGTGTTAAATAAATTAGATGGTCCAGTGAATCTTTTCCAGCCCAGTGTGTTTCTGGGATTTGGACCTGGTCCACTGCTTTTCTTTGAAGCTCTTACTGCTTCTATATTTTGTTTTCTAATAGCCTAGTTAAGACAAAGAACATTTCCTTCAGAGCTTCTAGTCAGCTCTGCATTTCACTTGGCTTCTATTTGATTTTTGGACTGTTTCTAATTGATTTCCATTAATAAGGTAAAAACTCTGGTTGGCGCTTTTTTTTTTCCCCCTGGTGCAAAAAGAAACAAGTAATACGAAACATAAAGTTTATTTGGATTCTATCCAAACAGTTAACTCCTTTTAGTTTATCCCCAGTAGAAGTTCCTTTGGGGATGCACTATCATTTCATCAGTAGTTTCTCCTCTGCTCCTGTATTTCTTCAATTAAAACTCATTTCACAGAGTGAATTTTGTTGCCTATTCCGGTTAGAGTTCCACACTCCAGGGGTATAACACTCCAGGGTTATACTACAATGAGAAATTTTGCTGCATTTTGCATTCTGAGCACATTTTCTCCTTCCTGTAAATCATGCATATTTGTATTTATTTGTAACTTAGTCCATGCTAATTTCCAGCTATTTACATAGCCACAGAATCTTAATTTTATTCTTGTTACCATATCATCCTTTTTTCTTGACTGACTAGAAGGAGAAAGTTAGAAAGCAGATGTGATCAAAACTGCAAAACTCAATTAGAGCAAATGATGAAACATGGTGTAATAAAAAAATGATTGCAAATATTGTGTCCTGTTACTTACTGTATGTATTTTTAAGCTGCTGTGCACTTTCATGCTTTAATGGCTATCTTAGTAAATATTTCTGACCTAGCACCTCGAGTCAGCACCTGCAATAGAGAGATTTGCTCGAGTATTATTCCTGCTTTCCTCAAGGCCCACTGGAGAAGAACCAGGTTTATAAGGAGAAATATATTTAGATAGAATCAATTTTCTTTTCCATGCATGAAATTCTATCTCTGGCTCTGGTAGTATTGGGTTATACCAGTCCCCAGGATTATTCCCATCTTAACCTCTGAATTATGTGAGACAGGCCTAGCGTACAGAAGAAAATGGTATTTCCATCAACAAACAAAATATTTTCTCATCTGACTGTGGGCATTTGAATGCGTTCTCGCTGCAGTGGTGTACCATATATTTTTTTGTTTTGCAGACTGTCCAGTCCAATTCCCCTGCAGTGCTAATGCAGGCAGACGCCACGCCAGAGCTGTGTGGAGTGACAGACGTCGGCGGGCAGACAGGGCCAGCGGGGCTCCACTGCCCCATCACTGGGAGGCGAACGTGGCTCTCATTGCAGACACGTGGACAAATCCTTCCCCACAGCACAGTGCAGCGTCAATCCCCCACTCTCAGGGTCCTCTTTGAGAAGCCCCGGGTCAGAGGCAGTGACCCCCTCTGCTTCAGGCAAACACCTTCGCTCCCTTTTCTGACCTTGCCCGTGCTTGTGGAGGAAGCTCATTTGGCAGCAGCACAGCACCGTCAGAAGCTCACTTGTGAGTGTCCTCCGTGCCTTTCCTGGGAACAGCAGGAGGCGGGAGAGGAACAGATTTCACCCGCACTGACACAGCGTGTCCAACCTGCCAGCTTGCTCTTCACTGACCTACTTCAACAACAATGGGCACTCGTACTCACTAAGCCTGGGTGCTGCAATTCTCTGCTAGACTAGCAGAAAGGTTGGCTTAGTAGTGCACGGAGATGTTAAGCTAAGAATTAATGTGAGCATCAGGCAGCAGCTTTCCCGGCTATGTCCTTGAGGACCCTCCTGGCTGACATGAGACACGCACAGCCGTCACTTGCACTGACACCCACCATTTGGTGGAGGATGCCAGGAGCCGTGCCAGCCCTGGTGAGGCTGCAACATGCCTTCTCTCAACATGACTTGGGGCAAAGGCTTTGCCTCTCTGCAGCATCACCTGCTGCTTGCCTCCTCACCTCTGAAAACCCTCCTGCACAGCCCTTGTGCTCCCTGCTGAAGTCCCTCATTTGGCAAATACTAGTACTGTGTGTCAGTGGAGGTTCTCACTTCTCTGGTTTATTTTCTAGAGAGTTTTATTTGGGGTTTTTTTGTTTTTTATTTTTTTTTTAACACTACTGGTAATTTCATGTTTGTAGTGTTTTTATGGCCTTTGTGATGTATCATTTCACTGTGACCTCACAGCAAGCCTGTATGTGCTTTTCCCCCATGTGATTAATTATTTTAATAGAGGCAAGAGAAAGAAAATGGATAGTGGTTTTCCTTGCTTGGTGTAGGGAAGGATTTCATTGTGGGTCATTAAGATTTGCTATAGCATAACTCAGTAACAATGTGGAAAAAGAAGTCATGTGCCTGTGGGTTGTGTGAACTGGAATTACAAGCCATGTCCAAACCTCTGAGTCACGTCTGCTGCTTCTCAATGCAGCTGAGTCCAGGCAGGAAGCACTGAATGAGCAAATACAGTGCTTAAAACCATCTATCCCAGACATCTCACCGGGTGCTCCTTGAAAAACTATCCATAAGCAATTTTAAAAGAGTAGATTTAATGAGTGGGCTGAGAAAGGCACATATTACCCTCCCCAGCTAGAACTTCTTGACCCTGGACACATGCTTTATATGGCATGGCTAAGGAGTTAATAGTAATAGTAAATTATGCTATCAGTGTAGAAACTGATAAACTTTACAACTGTAAAACATTAGTTGTAAAATATAATGCCACAGAACCCACACACCAGGGATCCCATCATTCATCTTCACAGTACTTCCTAAAGGAAACTGAAATCTTATAGAACAAAAAACTGGCATTGCTCTGGCAAGGAAATGAAGATTTACTTTAAAATAAATCTAAAAACCCCTAACAAAACAGCCATCAGATTTTATGCACAATGTTCTTAGGGAATTTATTACTGTCACTTCTATTCTGATCCACAAAGTGTGTATGCTTGATATATGTCCAAATTACAGCACTTTCCAGCTGTTTGGACTTTTTCCAACCACTTTTCTGGCCACTTGTCTCCTGTTGGTAGCCAGTCTGGTGTCCTCCATGCCTGGACTCATGGTCACAAAACCATCCCACCATTACTCTTGTATGGAGCAGGTCTGACTATTTGTTGTTGTGTGCAAACGTATTTTTTCAGTTCTTCTAGTGGACAACTGTGAGCACCTGATAAATCTGGGGACGTGGAGGGGGAGGAAATTTCTTTGCATGCTGCAATTCATGTAATTCCATGCAGCACACTGGAAGAGTTTACAAACTTCAGGGTTGCAGTTGGAAACAGCATCAAGATTGCAAGTCAACTGAGTAACTGCGTAGAAGAAGAAGAATATGCTGGGGTAGTGACCTGCAAAGTCAATGCTTTTTATGCATTCAGACACCTATGAAGCATCAGGCACAGATCAGGATTAGGAGTAAAATGGCAGAGAGGGATGGATATGGGCATCTTAGTCTGTGATGAGAAGGTAGTTCCAACATGTTATTGGAAAACCTGTCTCAAGGGTGGTTGCCAGACACCAAAGAGATACTGGCTCCTATTTTCAGCCCAGGTTTTATACTACACTAAAGTCCAGAAAAGATCTAATTTTAGATCAATGAAGGCAAGGCTGAATGCACAAACAAAAATATCCTCCTACTGAACAATATCCCTGTTGAGTATTGTCATGATGAGTATGAAATTTAGCTGCTATATCCATACCAGATCTGTTAAATATCTAGAAATTACTCATCTGTGATAACTAATGAGGAAAATAAGATAATTAATTTCAGTGTTCCTTGCAACAGGGAAGCTGTCTGGCAAAATATGCCAGACAAAACATCCAGACAAAACCGTGTCATTAACTTACATGTTTAGTTCATTCATATTCCTAACCATGAATAAAAAGGAGAAATTAAATGACAATCTTTAATTGTCTGTATAATTCTTCTTAATGAGTACATTCTGGAGTACCATAACGATGGTGTAGTTTTATGAAACAGAGATCTGTCTTCCCTTAATAAGAAAGAAGGAAGCGATACTGCAATACTGGTTAATTACTAGATACCCTTCCACTGTGAATTAAAGGTCTATGCACGTGCAAGCTTGGAGAAGCAAAAAGATGTAACACTTAAAAGTACATATGTTATCAGAAAACTGAGAGGGTTAGGGAAAAAGGTCAGGAACTGGCGGGAAAATAAATGAGATGAAAAGTAATAGAGATAACTGTGGTAACAGTAGGTCCATTAAAGAATGTATCATACAAGAGTCATGAAGGTAACGAGACTGCTCACCTGCTTAAATGTAAACATGCAGATGTGGTTTGCTGGCTCAGGGCAGAGGGCTTAGGTGTGGCAGAGCCAAAGCCATGATCAGTGGAGATGGGACAACCTCAGTGCCACCCCTCAACTCTGTACATAAACAGAGATGAGAATAAATATGCTTGGGAAGCTGAAAGCTAAAATGTTGTGAGATCTCAGTAAGACTTTTTCCTCCAGTTTATACAGCTGTAGGCCACCACCTTGCCAAATCTCTTCAGCCACTGCCTAACTTCAGGCATGAAAGAGTTGTATCCAATTCAGGTCTGACTGTCAGCATCTGCATGTTCTGACCTGTGCATGTCTCCACAACAAGTGCAGCCATGGGTTCTCATGCTGCTTCTTGGCTGAGAAGGATTTGTCCCCATGTATCTGCAAACTTGAGCTTAGTGCTCCTTCACACTCCGCACTGCAGTGTCTCAGAGACAGGCTGGGAAACTGCTGAGGGCATTGCTCATTGGATCCATCATCTCTAGGGTTCACTGCTTATGTGTCCTCACCCCTTTGTCTCTTACGGTACGCTTGGACACAAGCTCTTCAGGATTAGAGCTCCTTGAGGCTTGGATGCAAGAAAAGCAATGGATTGGGTGCTGTGTTAATCTTGAGCCTAGGTGAATCAGTGTGAAGTGAATCAGTGAAGAATCATGGTCAGTTTGCTCTCACGTTTGTTTGAGAAGATGTTTTAAATTTCAGCATGCTTTTTACTTATATATATCTTGGACACATAACCTGGGGCGCTGGCTCAGTGGTGTGCCCACACCAGCTTTTGCTTAGCTCATAGTAGCAAACCCAATGGATTAATTGTCAAGGGGCTTCAGGACAGCCATAGCCCTCATGGGATCTAGGGCACCTCTGGGGTGGCTTGTCTCCAGCAGGATCTCTGCTGCCCAGTTTACATGTCAGTGTCCTCAGTGATCACTAAATTACAGCTGCACAGTGACACAGCCACATCCTCTTCATCATTGCTGATTTACTACTCCTTAGGGATAGTGAGAGTGCAGTGGGCAGACTTGTGGGCCAGAGTAACCACACAGACCATCACAGGGGATGGGGGATAAGGGAGAGGCATCCTTGAGAAGACCATCCTGAAGGTCAGTGAGCTATTTAAAGATGTCAGTGCGGCTCTGTGATGACACTAAAGCTCACAGCTGGTTTCAAGCTGTGGCACTGAGCCTTGCTGAAGAGATTTTTTAGCTCAGTCTCTTCTTCCAAGCCATGCTGTCTCCTACTCTTGCTTGAGGCTTTGGTTGTCAAGATACCCTTGAATGGATCAAAGCTACTGTTGATAGGTATAATTTGTAAAATTCAAAAATCAGCATCATTTGTAGAAAAAAGTTTTGGGATGCTACTTGGAAAGAAAAAAACAAGGGGGGAGTGGGGGAGGACTTTCTTTATTGTATTGAGCTTCTGGCTCAGAATTGCTTCCAGAAGGGCATGGTGTTGTTCTGCTCACTTTGGTGAAGCAGCAGTATATTTTGTTGAGGTCTGAGCTGACTCCCTGCAGCTTTGGGCCATTACTGAATTAGAGCCAATAAAGAGCGTGCCCTCTTTTCTTTGCCTGCAAGTCAAATCCTAGTGGGGCTCAGTAGGACATTCAAGTAATCCCTGATTAAATTAGATTTCTCTGAGCAGAATGTCCAGAATGTGGTGGATGACACAAACCCACCCTCTGAGCAGTCAAATCCTACCTCCTAGCAAAATAATAGGCAGGAAAGAATGTAGTCATAGAGACCTGAGGAGCAAAAGGCACTGTTATCAATTTTCACTTGAAAATGCCTTACCCACACTAGTAACTAAAGAAATGGCTACTAGGAGACAAGCAGTGTAATCTAACCAGCATATGACAAAGGCATTCCAACAAGCCCTGGTTCCTCACCAGCCTCCTTGTGTGCCCTGTATCACAGCAGAACCCAGCCTGCTTGCTGAAGCTTGCTAATACTCAAAGGAAGAAGTTTATATTGTTTATGTTCCACATTCTTCCATTGCTCAATATCCAAATATTTCACAATGTAGATCCAGTTTCAAAAGTTCATTTAGGAGAGAATTCTTGTTCCAAGCCCAGTTTCCTGTTGCAGCCTGAATCCCAGAGCAGGTCATGTGCAGAAGTTGGCTCATGACTTTCTGGAGATGCTGCACCACTGATTTTATAAACAATGTATAGTGGGAAATGGATGAATATGTTTCTTATTTGAATAAATTAAATCTGGCAAATGTAATTCACTCCAACAAGAATGCCTGTTGCTCATGGTTTCCAGAGCATGCTGTGCAGCTTTCCCAGGAGGAACTCAGGGACAAATCTGTCTCTACACAAACAAAACTCCCTTGCACGTCTGCTGGAGCAATGCCAAACAGAGAGAAGTGTTTGATCTTGGAGTCTGATTCCATACAGACCAGAGAGCGAACTCTGACTTGAATAATGGAAAGCAGCCTTGGCTCTCGGCAGCCAGGCTGCACGCAAGGAGCCTCTGGTGTGGTAAAGATATAAAACTCCAGCACTGACAGGAGCTGCTGCCTGGCTTGTCTGGTATGCAAGAGGGGGGCGAGTGCTGCTACACTCACAACAATTCAGGGGACTTTTGAGTGCTGGCTCCTTGTGGGAAAACCAAATGAATTCCTGTCAGGGACATTCCCTGGCAGCAGCAGGAGACACGCGAGGAGCCCCAGTCAGAGCGTGGGTCTACTGGTGTACATACATCCCTGAACATGCTTTGCTGGATCTGAGCCTCTGCTCAGTTCTGTGCTCAAATGTTGCTCCTGCTAGCAGGGACAGTCTGAAAGACTCAGTGGGGTAAATCCTCTTGTTGGCCCAAGAGACAAGTAAATCACAGTTCAAAGGGCTGTATTGAAACTCCTTTTTGGGATGTGAGCGCACCAGTCCAAAAGAACTACCTGACACTACCATTTCTCCAGGACCTGATGGTAGCTGTGGAGGTACCCAAGTGCAGCATGAGGCATTTGATGGTCATTTGATTTTGGAAGAGCATGGTCATTCTTGGCTTTTGCAAGGCTCTTCTGTGTGCTTAAAGTGGAGGAGAATGTAATTTTTTTTGGTGGGTATCTGATTAAAATTAAAATGTATTTATTGTCCTCTGCTTTTTTCCCAGGAGATGAGCAACTTGTTCCCTATCAATGTGCCTCATTGGCTGCAGGTCTGAACATTTCCTTTAAAGATCATCTCATTCCAACTCCCCTGCCATGGGCAGGGATGCCTTTCACTAGACCAGGTTGCTCAAAGCTCCATCCAATCTGGCCTTGAATACTTCCAGGAACTGGGCATCTACAGCTCCCCTGGGCAACCTGTGCCAGTGCCTCACCACCCTCACACTATAGAATTTTTTCCTAATACCTAATCTAAACCTACTCTCAATTCCCACTCCCTCTTCTCCTGTCACTACATGTTCCTGTAAAATGCCCCTCTCCATCTTTGTTGTAGACCTACTTCAGGTACTGGAAGGTCATAATTAGGTCACGCCAAAGCCGCCTCTTTTCCAGGCTGAACAAACACAATTCTTTCAGCCTTTCCTCATAGGAGAGGTGTTCCATCCCTCTAACCAACCTGATGGCCCTCCTTTGGGCTCACTGCAACACGTCTGTGTCCTACTTGTGCTGGGGACCCCAGAGCAGGATGCAGAACTCCTAATGTAGACAACGGGGAAATGTAGACTTCTTACCAGATTTTTTATTATGGTCTTTGGAGATTTTCAGTGTGAGAGGGAGCTTGTGATGTTTCCAAGTCTGAATTTTACAGAAATTTTGAAGAGTGGCTAGTATTAAAAAATGTTTATCTGAAACTTGGGCATGAGTGTGCTCTTGGTGCTTGGGCATGGGTTAACCTTGCTCAGGTTTTCTGGGAAGCTTGGATGAATGTCACTCCAGCGACCCTGTGGGAGTTTCTCCTGAAACAAATGGATCTAAAGGAGGTCAAAATGAGGGTGACATCCTACAGCAGCCTTGTGTTCATCAAAGTCCCTTCAGTTGCCAGTAGTGCCAGTCACACCTCACTCCCCTGACTTTCTCAGGACTGCTTGTACAGTCATGACCTTTCCATTTTCTCTGTGACCTTCCGATCGGCTTTAGTGGGCAGAAAACTGGAGCCAGTACTGGACAAAGTAGCAGACCATTTCTTTTGATGGCCCAGTGCTCTGAAAGCAGCTGGGATTTTCCATGGGATGGCACAGCAGTCTCAGTAGCTTCTACAGCTTTTCTAATTTAAAACAACTGATACAGCCCTTTGTGTGTGTACCACCTCTGTGGGGTTTTGTGTGTGGAGGAGAGGGGTCCTAGCTGTGTGTTTTGTGCATGCACATACACACTCAAACATACCCCGACCTTAATTACGCCTCGGGGCACATCTGTTCACCTCCGTGAGCCCGGCTTATCTCTTACTCCCACAAACGTGAATCCAAAGAAATTTCACTCATATACTATGAGTTCAAATAAGCTGCAGAACATTGAACAGGGAGAAACCAGACCGATTGGGTGTTTGTTTTTTGAAGATCGAAATAGAAGAAGCCTTTAATCTTTTAACAACCCAGCTTTTGGCATTTGAACACTGCAGACTGTGCAAATGTGCCACCTCCACTGGGAAATCTAGCTTGCAACAATTTTGCACCATTTCACAATATTATTTGTTCAGGCATTGAATGATATAGACTTAAGGAATGAAAAAACCAGAAGAATACCCCAGTTAGCATGGCCTGTTACCTTTTCAGCCTAGAGAAAGCTTTTGCTTACAGACAATGGTGGCTTGCAGCCAATGTTAACATGGCCTTTTGACTCTCAGGCCTGTGGGAAGCTTCCACTGTCTTCCCCAGGAGGTGTCACTATGAACTACCATTACACTGCCATACAGTTCACAGGCACACAAGGCCTGGCTTGTGGATGGAACTGACTGCCAGGGACCTGGCATGTAAGTTTTCTCCAGCTTTCTTTCTGAAGGGGGCATGATCGAGAGTCCAGAAGCCCTAAATATTTATGTTGCATCTTGGCTTACATGTATTTTGCAGTTCAGAGGGGTGTCTTATATCCACAAGTCTCTCAGTGCTGGAGAAGATCTCTGATTATTTAAGAGAAAAGAAGACAACTGCTCAGTATCTGAGACAGCATACAAAATCCGCACAGTGATGCAAGTGCAATCCCATACTCCAGCTGCTTTACTGGAATCTCCGGCTCTCCTTCCCATTCTTCCTAGTAACGTGGTACTAGACTTCACCTCTCTGCTTCCCCACTATCTTAATTTCTCTTAAAACCTGGAGCCCTACAAGCTGTTTCTCACCACGTGCCAGTGAAGAGCAAAACAGGCCCATGACAGTGGTTGAGATCCCAAAAAGCCCAAGTGGTTGATATCAATAACACCTTTGTGTCTGCATCTGCAACACTTATGAGGAGCAGCACTCAATAAAAGACACCTTCCTCCAGGGAGAGATCGACGTATCCTTTCCAGCGCTGAACAAGGAACCTACTATCCTGCACACAAAAGAACAAGGATTTGCCTCTTGACTTCGTTTTTCTTCCTATAAGCCTACTGAGGGAAAGTTCTGTTTTATTTGAATGCAGCATTGTTTATTTATAATTTTGTCCTAGTTATGTGACAGATTCAGCATGTGTCACCCAGCAGGGGAACAGTAGTAGGCTGGAGAGTTAACAAATGCACTGCAGTGAAGCCAGATGGCCTGTTTTCATAAGGAGCCTCTGAAAGATGCTCTGCTGCATAGATTTCTTTTTTCTTTCCTTCCTTTGGTGCCCAGAATTTACTAGAGCAGTGTTACTGCATATTAACTCACCCACCAAAGCTTCATGGGTCTGAGCTCCATCCTGTAGCTCATCTAACACCTCCTGTGAACAGAAAAACACACGACCTGATGTACTGCATCAGCCCATCACCTTCCTCTAGAAGCAAAGTCAATTAATGAAAGGCTCCTGAGCATCCTTTCAGTTTCAGCACACCAGGGGTACTGAGGTGTGGGTAAGGTGCTTGTGTCCACCACATGGCCCATGGACGCCTTCAGCCTGGCTGGGGCACAAGCAGCACCCTCTCTCCACAGTCAGTGGTTGCAGAGTGTAGCCCCAGCTGCCTGGAGGGTCCTGCTTGATTCCCCCTGGGAGCGCCCACGCCTTCCAAAACTTCCATGCACATCAAGGGGACTCACTTAGTGCTTAGCTCCTGGGAAGCAGCTGACTTGAAAGCAACCTCAGAGCATGTACTAGGGAAGAAGATGTTTGCTGGAAGAGTATGTAGTTGTGCTTACATTTTCCCCAAAGGACTAGGCCCCTGAGGAGACAGAAATTTTCCTTTCTTTTTCAGGGTATCATTAAAGAATGTTTCATCTTCTTCCTTATTTTCTCACTTGTTTCTCCCTCCAGTTCCCCGTTGGGATGTTTTCCAGTTTCACAGAGCTTGCATGCTCTTTTCTTTGGAAGCCATTAATACCGATTTCAAGCCCTAGCCTTGACTTGAAAGAGATGAGAAAGAGTCTCACTTTTCAGGGTCATGAAAAATGGGGCAAGATATGAGCTGATTAGGTATTTGCAGCATCAGTACACCGGGAAGTCTGGTAATAAGAAAAAGAAGATGGGCAAGCTAACCGCTGTTATACATGATACCACAGCATTTGCTACAATCAGCAAGGAAAATCTTGACATTTGAACAGGAATTACTTTAAAGATGGCATGGTTTTTTCTCTGCTCAGCTTTGAATTCACTGTCTGAATACAAAGGGTTAAATAAAAGCAGGCTGTAAGTGCCTTTTAAAAGAATTAAACTTTTAAAGAGCTAAGGACAAGTGATTTACTATATAGATAAGGCAGCATTAATCGCATGGGTTTGTGGGAGATTTTGTTCTCTTTTTCCCATCTCTGCTCCAGGGGAGAAGCTATCCAGCCATCCAGCTATCCCCAGTCAGCCTAGAAGGTGTTATTCCTCCTAAGGCTGGGGGAAAAGCTAAAACTGAAATTACCATGGGAGGGGAGAGTTTTGAGGCAGGTCAAGAGGTGCTGCCAAGGGTAGATGTTGGAGAGCCCAAAACGCAGGACAGCGAGGGATTGCAGGGAGGGCTGCAGCATGATGCAGAGATACCAGAGTTAACTTTAAAGGACTCAGTGGACACTTTGAACAGGCAGCCTAGAAACGGAAATAGCTATCTGTATCAAAGACTAGCAGTGTCGTGTCAGCTCAGGGCCTTGTAGGGCATTGCACTCTGCAGAGCGCAGACACTCCAGGCTCTGTGAGCCACTTCCACTTGTCAGAGGTGAGCTTAGAGAGGCCCAGAGCCCCACGTGTGTAAGCAAACTCTGCTATTGATTTAAATTTCACATTAAATGCTTTGAGGAAAAAATAAGCAATGTGTTGTTTTGAAGACACAGGCGCTGCATTTCCACAAGCTGCTGTCACAGGTTCTTGAAGGAAAGGTCTTTGAAGACAAGGACTATGTAAATTAGTGATTAATTTTTTTCCTTTTTTGAGTTTGACAGCGGAACAAACAAACAAATCAGTACATACATATATATCTATATATATATATCTCATATATATATTTTCTATCTATCTATCTATCTATCCATCTATCTATCTATCTATCATCTCCTTAAGTCTGACATGCTGAAATGCTGGGCTAAACCAATTTGAGAAGATGCATTTGAAAACTGAAACTACTTATTTGAAATTGGCTTTTGTTTATTTTCAACTTTTTTAAAAAAAAGGACTACATTCAAAAGGAATTCGTCTGTCATGCACAAAACAAGTTAGAAGGTCACAGCAGCTCTCAGCAGTGATGAAGGAAAAAAGGCCAGAACTGATTCTTATCATTAAAGTCCTGTGGCACAGTTACACACTGTCCACACTGTTTAGGGTCCACATTGTTTAGGGCTAGCTCTTTCCATAGCTCTTTCCTCTTTCAGAGAGACCATTAGAAAATCAAAAAAACCCAGAGAGCAAGACAATTATTTAGCATTGGGAATGATCAGGGCTCGGGCACTTTCTCTGGACTTATTTCATTTGGCAGTATAGATTGCTACCTGCTTTCATTTGAAGCTTTATATTTGATATACTTACCTGGGCTATATTTAAATTATTTTTCTAATTGTTTGACTGGATGTATCCTAGTTATTCAGAAAATGCCCCCAAATTCTTATTGTGGGGTGAACCATTCATTCACATATTCTCGGTTTATCCTGTCGAAACTCATTTTTGCATGGTAGACTTATATATTTATTTGATTTTAAAAATAAAAAAAAAGGAAAAAAAAAGGCAAGGGAGGAAACTACACTGTGAACCAATGCAGGTGGAGATCTGTCAGTATAGTTACAATATCACCAGGATGGAAGTAATCTGGTCCTTTCTTCACCTGAGGGTGATACCATCCATCAGCACCTGTTTCCTGGCAGTTTATCCAGCTGATAGTTAAATACTCTTTACTGACATTAGCAATGGTGATTCTGCAAGCTGTTCCTGTTCTTCAGTCTTCTCTTCTTTGGATTTAACAGTCTGTTTTACCTCAGCAATCTTTGCTTGTGGATTTTCTTTCCATTCAGCCTTAAGCTTTCCCAGTGTTTTCCCCTCGACAGTCTTCTTTCGGATCCCCACCTTCACAGTGCGTGGCACCCAGCACTGGGCACTGCGCACCTTGACAGGGATAATGAGGATGGAAGAAATTCTGGCAGTATCCTGGGGATTGCATTCCTGTTTCCCCCATCTTTGTGTGCTATTTTCCTCCTGTGTATGACACCGGGACCTGTGTTCAAAGCCTTCCATAAACTTTTAAAGACAGCACCTATCTCACAACTTCAAACAGCAAATGCTTAAGCTTTGAAAAGCTACTGTGTTTAGGTGGGCTTTGAAGCAGATGCCTCCCTTAAAGCGCACATGTTTATGCTGATCTGAATCATGCAATTGTCAAAAGTTTTGGAAATGTCTTGAGGACGTTTGCCAAACTAGGGCCCACTTAGGTGGAAATAAAAGGAGGTAGTAGCTACATTTTTCAACAATCTTACCTCTATTTCTGTCTCTGGCTGGGAGGCAGAGATGCAAGAAAATGTGTGGAAATGACAGAAACAGACCCAAAGAACATCTGGGGTTTTATCACAGGTATGTGAGTATGTCACTCAAAGACATGAATTTCCCATGGTGTCAGAGCTAGATGATTTATTTCTAGTTTGTCTCAAAATAGGCAGCACTAAATTACAATGAAAATATTATTAATTCTTCTTACATTCCTTTCTATAAATATTTATATTTGTGTGTCTGTACAGGCACACACATGCACACATGTTAATGGAAGGGATCTGGGATATTCTGCCATGTGCATTAGTCCATGTAACAGGAACAGCAGGTATTTGGTTTCGTGAACAGATTTACAGAAACTTTTTTTCATCTTCACTGTAGGCAATCACTCAAAAAGTGAATATATGGCAGGTGTACTGATACCGTAGATCACAAGGGTGTTGTCAGAGTTGCTGTAGTGTATCAGGATGGTGTTTCAGGCATGAAATAACCTTATTCTAATTAATCCGTGTGCTTCCAAGCATAACTGAGTAGAGAAGCTCTGAAAAACTGTTTCTAAGATCCAAGGATCTTCCTGGGAAATACCAAATAAATATTGTTTATATGGAGGACCAGGTTTACAGTTATACGATTTCTACAGATCATGCCACAACATCACAGTCATAAAATTACCTGCAGAAAGATAGGAAGACAGGAGTCTTTGGACAGTTAATATTTATCTATTTTATCTATTGCTACCTACTCCTGGAGAAAAAGAAAATGTTTATGATTACTTTTGTTCTGTATCAACTATGTTATTCCATTGGCTCCTTGGAGTAACAGGACATGGGAATTAAACAGTGGTAGTCTTACTCTTTGGGTCCTCCTTGTTTCTTGTGGTTTTTTAACTCCTGCAAATGAATTGTGAAAGTAGTCAAGCGATTTCCCTCCTTCTCATGCCTAATTGTTCAAAGGAGAGAGTCTGCTCAGGATTTGACTGTCTAGTACTAGATTGCAGTGCAAATAAAGTCATAGAAGAAACAGAAGTTTCACTGCTAAGTTAAGAAATGTTTTTGTTATCAAAGCAGGCATGTTGGGCTGTTCCAGGTGCTTAAACATAGCTTTAGCTGATGTTAATACGTCCATCAGAGAAGATACCTTTTGCTCTGTCTTGAAAAGCCCCTGGGACATGAAAGCTTGAGACAGACCAGAACAACCCACCTCCCTAGTGTGATCGGAGTCACCACTTTCACTGCTCCCAAAGACAGTCTGATATTTGCAATTAAGCCTGGTTCCCCTATTTTTGCATGAGCTTATTAGGCTGTACTCTTTTTTCCTTTTTTTTTCCTTTTTTTTTTTTGTCTTTCTTTTTTTTTTTTTTGAAGACCGCTTTATTTAAATAATTAGGAAAGAGGCACTTGGAGAGGAGATGACTGCTTCCCTCCTTTGCCTTGTATAATCACTCCTGGGTCAAGTCTAAGGGGAATGTCTAATTAATATTGGACCTTACTGGTCTTTGGTAAATTTTCACATGACTGAGCAGCACACAGCTGCCCTTTACACCTCTGCAGAACACCAGAGATGTGAAGCCAACAAATAGTCTTGATTATAATTGGTCAAAGGCGAACACCAAATTGCTTCTCACTGCAGGGGGGACAATCACCAATGTGGGACTTTTCAGCCTGGAAATTCTTTAGTCTTGATATGCCTATCTTGGCTTTATTACTCTCCTCCTACCCCTTGGGCCTGGGAAGTATATTATATGTAGCAAAACTTGGATTCCAAGCCTAAATGGCATTGGATACCATAGGGATATTTTGTACCAGCAAAGATCTGTTTCATTTCATTTACTCCCTGCAGCTAGCACAGAAACATCAGGTAGAACCAGCCTACATCTCAAACAGGACTTGGGACAGGATTCAATGTCTGTGCACGAAGTTTCAGCAGATGGTGCAAGAAATCCTCACAGCAGATAACTGGGGAATAATGGACCAGACAGTTTGGTCTCAGCCTTCTGTAGCCAGTTTGTGTGCTTACACAGAGATTTCAACTGGTGAAGCTGCAGCTCAACCTGAACGCAATGGTGTTATTTAAAGCGGAAACTCGGACATTACGGGACAGCTTCCTGCTGTCACATCTTTTACCTGCATATTAATTATACATTTAATTATAATTATATTTAAGCCAATCTGTTCCCCCCCTACCATAAAATCCAGATTAAATATTGAGCTAGTACATATGCTTTGTCCACCAGTATTTGGTGAGACTCCTTGTGTTCATAAGCTTGTCTTTTTGGATGATATTTTGTCTAAACATGGAACTTGGTGTGTATAGTTTGAAACTGAGTAGGAAGAGGCAGAAATTCTTCAGTAAAATAGCTCCTCTTCAGAAACAGCCATTAATTTCTGATGTTCATTTCATTATCTCCACCTGGAACAGTTCCACTTCCTGTAAACAAAGAAATAAATAATATTTCCTGAGTTAGAAAGCAGCTATCTCCAGAACCTGGAAGTTAGGACACACATACAGCTTGAGGTAAATGTTCCTATGGCTCTGAATATTTAGTTGGTTATGCAAAGTGAAAAAAGTCCAAAACACATCAGGAGTCCCTCTGCAGGCCAGGAAAAAAAACAAAACAGGAAAGTACTAATGAGGCACAAAATCTGGTTTTTACATTCCCTGCAATATGGCTGTTCTGTAATGGCTTTTGAAGCTCACAGATGCTTATAATAACAGTGTCTTTCTGCACTTGGAATCTCAAAAGATTTTATTTTAGATACAATGCTTGCTTTAGAAGTGTGAGTTACACACATGCAAAAAGGATGTACTTCAATGCATCCTTTTGTGGATGGTTTTTATTTCCATCTCCTTACACTGTGAGCTGAAATAAAAGGTAAACATAAAAGGTAAACATGACCACTTAAGCAGTTTGAAATAATGAAACTTGCTTCAGACCTGTCCATTTTATCACAGTCTTCATACTTACTGTTACCTGCATTTGAATGCAATCGTTAGATAGTACCCTGAAACCATCAGCCTGCTCCTGAGATCACGAGACTCCAGCTTCTGCCAGAAGATTGCAAGACTTCACTGCTCAATGCTGTCTGGAGAGTTGGAGGACAAAGTTAGAGATGGATCTTTCTGCCTTGCAAAAATATAGGTGCAACCTCAATGGTACTCAGTGGCAAGGGTTTTACTCTCAATGGAAAGAAATGGCACATTATGCTTCCAGGGAAAACTGTTCTCTCTCAGAGTTTCTACCTACAAAAAGGCTTTCTACTCAAAATGACATGTTTGGGGGTTTTTATGGACCACTGTGGCAGTCTGGAGTCACAGCATCTTTGGCTGCCAGGTTCAATTTAGGCACATGGTGTTACTACAATATTTTTCATACTGTAATGCAGCAAGGGGCTGGATTCCTTTCCGCTTTTACCTGATTATCCATAGCAGAGGCTATACAGCAAGCTGTCCTGCACATCCAAGAAACCAGTCCTGTGTTGTAGTAAGCTCAAAAGAACAAAACACTTACGTCTTCTGTTGCCACCCAACAAAGTTTTCCCCCAGAAGGCTTGGAAAATGGTACAGTCCTGGTTGCTATATCACCAAGACACCTAAGACACAAACCTCATAATATGTGCCTAGATAAGCAACTTCTTGCATTATCAGGGAAAGACAGGTTTCCACAGAGGGCAATTCAGAAGAGACTGGCATTCCACACCATCATCCAAAGACCTGCAGTCCAGCCTTCCAGGCTTTGTAGTTAGGTACTTAAAGTTAGGCAGAGTGGAAATGTTCTCCTCACTGGAAATTAGGCACCACTCCCTGTAAGTAACTGAAATTCTTCCGTAACATACAAATACATGAGCACTGCACGGGCAAACTTATCTCATGCTTGAAAAGTGTCTTTGAGTTAGTGGGATGCCCAGCCCTCTGAAAATGCCTATTTCTCTACATGACATGGAGAAAACACTCAGGTGACTACACAGCTCAGATCCACAACTTTTCCATTGCTAAACTGAAATTAGCTGAATCTCCCTACAAGAGAGCTCTGTGACACACCCCAAATTAGGCTGGCAGCCAGTTGAATATTCAGGGTGAAGATCATGTATGATTCAAATCATCAAAGCTGGGTTTTCCGTATGGGAATTTCTATCTCCTTACAAATCACTACTGAAGCTTGTGTATCCTGGTATGTTTATCAAGGATATTGTCATGCCTTGGACTTGAAATGATGCAAACATTAGTAGGAGAGGAACACCTTGCTTTGGAAGAGAAATTAGACAAATTTAGGGCCAATGCTCTTTATTATTTTTATCAATGATCTGAACACTGGAGTTGAATGTACATGAAGTTTGCCGAGGAGGAACTCTGGATTTCCTCAGTGATAGAGATCTGGAAAGACTAGTGAGAGCTGGACAATCACCAGCTGTATGAAATTTAACAAGAGCAAGTGCTGGATTCTCCACCTCGTATGGATTAATCAAGGTTGTATATACAAGTTAGGGGGTGAGAGGCTGGACAGCAGTCCTACAGAAAGATATCTGGGGGTGTGGGCTGATGGAGTATGTTTAGGTGTTAGGACAGGGAGGGAAAACAAAAAAGGGGATTGGGCAAAGGCACAGGCTGCTTGGGCTTTCTTGCAAAGGTGGAGTTCATCATACTTCCATAACAAAGTGCAAGCCGTATCTCCAAAGGACTGTCCCCTGGAGAGAAGAGACTTCAAAAAAGAAGCAGGGTTATAGAGGGCAAACAACATGAATCTCCAAAACTAAGGGAGCACAAAATCAATGTAATCCTTCAATCCTTCTGGACTGGCTAGTAAGCACATGGAAGACAATTTTACCTCTGTATAGAAGCCTTAAGGTATGACTTCATATTTATCCCTCTACTCCTTCTAACCTCGAAGTTTTCCACATCAATATGCTTAAACAAGCCTTATACTCAACATTTAAGAGCTGTGATAGGGCATGTGAGTTCCCCTCATCCATGTTATGAAGAACTGCTTGGCGAGTAATCTCTAAGTATCACTAAATTCCTGATAAGCTGCCATACTTAGCCCAAGGACAAGAAACTGTCCAGAGATTTGCATATCAAATTTCCACTGATGGTTTTTACAATAGGAGTTGGAGCTGGGCAGTTGCAGCATACATTTATAAAGCTTACAGCTGTGTTCAGTGATAAGATAAGAGGTTCTTTTGTAGAGACCACAGCAAAAGCTTTGTCAGTGACTGAAATGACACTTCTATCTCATCATGAAAGATGCCTCTCTCAGTGGATGTGTAGCTGGCATGACGTTATCATTTGAATTGTTTTTTGGGTTTTTTCCATGAGAATGAGAGGGAAGAATCTTGTGATTTATGAAGCAGTCTGTCTTTTTTTATTATTATTTTTAACATAAAAAGAAAATTAACTGCAGCAGAAGGATTTTATAACCACCTATAAACTTGGTTATCAGCATACCAATATTATTCAATAAATACATAAAACAAATCACTCCAAGACTGGAAATTGAATATTTAGCATTATGCTGCCACAGGGAAGATGCTCTGGTTATGGCTGAGAGGAAACTCAGGCTATTTTTTATCACTATTTTGATACTTGCAATTTTCTGAATCAGTATTTTCCCATGCTTTCTCTGAACCTGGAGGGTTTTAATCTGGGTGTTAATTTGTTAAAATTCTGTGGCCTGTTTCTCATTTGCTTAATACAAAAGAGAGGGACTGAGAAGTCACCCGTATTTTTAAAGTGATCTATTAGGGAATGATTTTGTTGTTTTTTAAACATTTGTTCTCCCCTAGCTTTCATTAGGCATCTAGCTTAAGTCCACCATGTAGCTTTATCACTAATAACTGAGAAAAATCCTAAGAGGACATCTCCTTTCGCCCAGGCTGACACCTACTATTCTTTCACTTTTGAAATCTCCATGTCAAGATTAGATGAACTGGTGACTTAATGCATAGTTTGAATTAAATGAGATTTATACCACTCAGAATTTAAAGAGTGGCTTTGGTCTCAGTTTATAGGGGAAAGGTCCAGGATGTCTGTCTACATACTGAAGAGAAGGCAAACAGTGATACAATCACAATTATATGGGTTCTTAAGGGATGTAGCCTTTGACTGTGCTTGCTTCAGTCTGTCAGGCAAGCATCTGATGGCTGGAGGGTGGAGCCGAAGCACAGGTTTTAATTGTGAGTAATTAGGGAATGGAATGACATATCAAGGGTGGTGATCAGTTCTTTACTGCTGGCATTTTAAACTGACTCCTAGCTGGTTTCTTTTTTTGTTTGTTTTTTAACCATAATAAGAATTAACTCCAGGAAGGCCTTTGGTCTGTTTTTATACTTCTTGTTCTAGGTTGTATCAACCCACCACACCCCCCACCTTTGAATTAACAGTCACATTTATCTCACTCAGCTTTAGCAATTCAAAAGTCAGGCAATCTATGGTCAATGGAGTGAAATAGGTACTTCCATATGTTGCTTTCCAAGGCAATGTTCCCTTCTTGTTATTATAAAATTCCCCATATGATCAAAGAGACAAAACTTGTCTGTGATACTGCAAGGCAAAGCGTGACAAACTCAATCAAACACTATTAGTGCAATTTAGATTAAATTTCTGCTGACATACACATGAGAAATGACTAAGGATGCTCAATGTGTAAAATGCAGTAGATTCCTGACACACAAATCATAGATTTGGATTTTTCTTATCCATGTTAATTCATATTCTCTGCAGTAAAAAGAATACCTGAAGCCTTTTGTCGGGTATAAAGACAGAGGTGATAAGAACTGTGTAAATCTTATTTTCTTTAAAATGAGTTGAAGGTATTATTCATCTACAGATTATTAAATACACTTTACCTGAGTAAAAATTTAATATTGCAGGGTATGGAGGTAACGAGTGTAATGCAATATGTATGTAATATGAATGACAAGTAACAGCGTGCCTCATTATTGCACTCCTACATTCAGCGACAAGATCGTTTACCAGTTGTACTCTTCTGCTGTGGTACTCACGCTGTAATTACTCTCTGCGTTAGAGTACAGAGGAGACCTCTTGCCCTTTAATTTTGAAATCTCAGACTTCTGTTCAGGTAAGTAATACCTCACTGGGCCAGCTACTGAATTTTCATTCATAGGTATACAGGAAAAAAATAATCCATCTTTGTAGCCCATCCAGCGGCAGGGATCTGCAGAGCAAAGATTTGACCTTCTTTACTCTGACAGTACGGAGAACTATTCTTAAAGAGATGAGGTGAATATTACTGAGACCTAGAGTTCACACTTCACCTAATGGCTGTTTTTCAGAAAGCCATCTGCAGGAAATTTCAAGACTTCTCCCCTTACCTGTGTGAGTGCTGCCTTATGTATGCAGTCCAACACAGCATATCAGTGTGATTTCATGTTTTATCTTTATCTGTTCTCACATGGCCCAAGTCCCATAGCATTTGCTTCAGCAAAACTCCCAAAAATGGCTGTATAAATTTTGTTAGGATAAGGACAATGATGTTGGCAAGCAATAGCACTGCACAGCAGGCACAGATAGTTCTTGAACAAAATTTGGGTTTTTTTTTTTTCCATCACTTCTGACACTTTCTTCTCTTTTAAATCAAGTCAAAAAGCTGAAAGAGCAGAACAAGCTCTGAAAACAGATCTGAAAACTCTCCAAAAGATTTTTTTTATATATATACATGGAAACAAAAGGTTCTGCTGTTTCCAAATTGAAAGGTTTTATTTAAAATTAAGGTGACATTGAAGTGCATCTGCCCAAGAAGCCATGGCACTTGCAATTAAAATGCTTGAGATGCTCATGCTGCCCTTGGATGAGGCTACTTGGCAGATGATGAGAGCTCTATGTACTCAGATGAGACACAGAGCTCAAAAATCTTCAAAAGAAGATTTACACTGTGTTTTAACCTCAAAATGCTCACATCAAAACATTTCGGGGGATGAGAGTGCTTCATTTTCAAGTATAATAAATTTTTACTAAATCTAATATATCTGGGATGTATTTTTCAGAATAAAAATAGAAAGGCAGAAGGGTGTTGCAAGGAAAGACAGACTTCTTCAGGAAATTACTTATTTTGCTGAAACAACATTATGTCTAAAAAAAGCAGAAAATTCACAATATTCAGAATATTTTTTCATGCTCCCTTTCCACAAAGAAATGAGATAGTAATTCATTCTCAAGAGAACCAGAGGGATTTTTCGTTTGTTTTGTTTTTATAGGAGGATGTATATACAGTCCCATTGGAATTAAAAGAACATCTTCAGACCTGAATAAAAATGCATTCCAAAAGATGTCGAGAGGAAAGTTTTTGCAGAGCCAGCCTCTTCAAGAGCTTGTTACAGCCAGTGATCTCAACCAAGAGCTTTAATAAGAGCTGAATTTATACACAAACATTTAGAAAGCAAATAAATAAATAAGTAGGGGAAAGAGAAATTCACAGCATTCAGTATAATATTTCAGTACAATACTGTGAGCACAGCATTAGAGAAAACCATGCATCTGTTTTATGGTTGGTTTATATTCTTCTCTTGTGTGTGCATTTTATGCACATAAAAATTAACAACCTTTGACTATCCATTTGTATTTATAACATCTGCAGTACCAATGGGCGCAGTTCTAGTTTTTCTGTCCCAGGCTTGCTAAGCATCCTAATTTGGTAAGAAAATGCCAGCTAACTCTCCAGGGGAACATTCATTATGTCAACGTCTCTTGATTCCTAGACATCCTAATCCTAATGTCACCAGTGGGAAGTCTATAACAAAGGAAATCCCAATGGCAGTGAAGCAGGGTAAAGATAAAAATGCCAGTCTTTGCTTTTTCTCTTTGAACCAGTTGAGGTATAACTAAATGCAGTCTGAGGTTGGAGTGGCCTTTCTGCTTTGGGGTCAAGAACATGTTTTGACTATGTAAATGAAAAAGGTCATTGTACAAGATGAGTTCAGAAAATTATGTTCACGTTACAACTGCCCCTGCAATGGTCACCGTCAGAGCTGGCTGGATTCCCCCTGTTCTTTGTGAGTACTTGGACAACAAGGACTCTCTACCCCAGTATATTCTCTGAGGACACTGGAGTTCACCATTGCAGAAAGAAAACAAAAATCAAACCAAATCATAAAGAAACAAATATACAAAAAACCCACAAAAAACCCCCAACCAAACCAAACTAAAAAACCCCAACCAAACCAAAAACCACAAAACACATCAAAACCCCAGAGCCTCCAGAGAGCCACTGGCACAAACCCCTGAATTCAGCTAGTGGGACTATTATTGTGATAATTTTAAGAGAGATTTTAAAAAATATATAATTTTCTCCTCTGCTGCAAATTGCTGCAGTGAAAATGTTCCAGCTGGTGTGCAGCTGGTTCAATTCAACTGCTTCCATTTGCAGATAAATTCTCTAGCTGTGAGGAAGTTGCCAGTTGTTTTGCTGATAAATTCAAGATTTCTTTTGAGCCTGCTGTGCTGTGGAGGAGCAAGGGAGTATCTCCAGAGGGAAAATGAAGTTTCTGATGAGCTGCATGCAGTAATACACTGAAACTGCATCTGCCTGCAATTGCCACCAGGTAGTTTTAAAGTTAGCCCTTCCTCAATGAGAACAGACAGAAGTGAGATAGTGGATTGTGATAAAAAGCAGTTTTCAGGGAAGTATTGGTGAGGAAAAAGCCATGTCACAAACTTGGGGTGAACCTTGAGTCAGTTAAACTGGGAAATGCTCTTCCCAGTCCATGGGTATATCTCAAAAGTGTGTTGTACAACTGAGACCATTTGATAACGGTGTCTTTGAGACTGCTGTCAAGACTGGCTGTGTCCAGAGCCTGTGTCTGTACCCAGGGGAGCACTCTGGAGCTATCTCTGGAGCACAGAAGGTCTCAGAGCACTCCATAGGAAAAGCCAACCCAGGGGCAGACCTTACAAATGAGGAGGAAATAGCCAAGGCCTCCATGTAACAGAGAGATATGGATTTGAGCAGAATTTCCTCCATTTTAGTCCTGCTTGTCAGCCATGAAAATCCTGCAGGCCTACTTAGTTGCTACTGAAATTTTCCTACACAACACCAATGGCTCCTTTGCAGAATTCACATTAGAAAAACAAGAGCTATATTTCCGCCTGAAAATGGATTCTGCTGAGCAGAGGTTTCAGGTTGTTTATTTGTTTCAGCAAGATGAATAGCACCCAGCTTAAAAAAAGCCATAAGCTTCCTATATTTATTTTGTTCATATTCACTGCACTGTGGGATGAGTTTACCTCAGCTAACACATACACATAGGAAATGAAATAAAAACTGCATGGAGAGGAATACCTCCAAAGTGGGCAGAGCAACAGAGGTTGTTCTTAGCAATCACTGCTGGTTTTGTGAACAGTGGAAAGGAGCTAGGGCTTGGTGCCATCTTACTTCTTGTCTGGGTCTGACTTACAGATAGTAAGTTATAGAAAGAAACATGCTAAAGTAAAAAAGTAAATTAGAGGCTTTTATCTCGGGAGGAATGGAAACGGCCTTTTCTTCAGAGGTTAAATCTCTCCTATTATTGAAAAGCAAAGAGAAATGGCTGCCAAAGTGAAAGAGCTGGCTGGTTATGTAAATGACCAGTAGCTGAAGTCAGAGCCCACACAGCCTTTCCAAGTGTGCTGTGACTAAAAGCTGCAGTCTCCAAGCCATTTGTTCTCCTCCACAGTTTCTCATACCAAATTAATCTCATTTTTTTATTCCTTTCCATATTGCCATGCTAATTTTAAGTTGGAGCAGATCCTCCCACCTGTAGGACCTAGGCTGTTGCAGGAGTGGAGGAGAGCTGCAGGGCTGGGAAAGAGCAGAAAGGGACTGGGGAGAGCAAAATGTTGCTTTTTTGGGAAATGCATCTACGGAGAGTGCTGTTCAAGTAACCTGAAAAAAATTCCACACTCATTTTTCTGTTGAAGTAACTGAGGTCGGACCGTACCTGGTATGTACCCACAGAATTCTAAGAGTCCTCTTGAAAAAACGTTTCCAACTCTACAGGAGTCCTGCACAGAATTACACAGCATAACAGCTTTGCTTTTGCCCTTACTGCATTCCTCAAATTGGCTGTTATAGAAGTGCAAGGTTGCACTAACCAATGAACAAGTTTGGTTTCATGCATGCAGCTTTTTCACTGTTATTTTCATCTGTTGTCTCCAAGATGTTTTCACTGGATTCCAAGGTGCTGTATTCCGGTCACTAATCCCTCTAGACAGCCACAGTCTGCTTCCAGCCTCAAATTTGAAATGACTGAGCTCTTTCTTTCCAGCCCTTTGATATCAACTTTAGCTTCCTGACAGCAAATTTGAAAAGACTAAAAGAAGTTGCTCTCTTTCTAGCTGACATTTTCAATCATCTGCCCTTGGCATGCTAAGCCAGGTTTTGGGGGCTGAAGTCAACAAAATACAAAAGTACTTGCAGGGCAGTATGGCACCATTAAAACTTCTCTCTTGACTTTAAGGTGTTTTGGAAATTACTTGCCACTTATATAAAACAGAATATGAAAACCTGATAGATCTGTTTTGCTCTTTCAGATCCCAATATTTGGACTTCATTTGATTTAAAAAATGCTTCAGTAGTCTGGGATGTACACTAAAAACAATGAATGAAACTTCCTGAAAGCAGAACCCAGCATGTTATTGAAAATAATTACTATTAAACAATCTTCAGAAATTCACTTTTGCAAAATAATAACGTCTCCTAGGCTTTCCTATATAAACATTCACACTTTTGAAAATTCATGCTGTCAGATTTTCTCACTCCACTGCAAAAATCTTTCTTAGGCTGCATTTGGCAACTCCAGCAGTTTTCTCCATCCAGTGAAACCAGGAAGTGTGAAAGCTGGGGAATTGTTTTTCCTTAAAGTATGTTTTTGATCATTCACATATGTGGTGTTCAAGATTTGGGCAGAAGTCTGCTTTGCTTAGCTGAATATCAGAACTGGGCCTCCTGCCACTATCACATCCTCACAAACAGGTTTGGCTCAAGTTTTAGCACAGCTAAAATGGAGGAAAACAAACATACTTTTTATGTCTTGTGAATCAATACCTGACCCTGTGTCTTGCCTATACTACCTTAGGCTGCAACTTGTTTGAAGCATAAAGAAAAAGCAATTTAAAAACTTTAACTCCTTGATGGTAATTCTAATGTGGCATATTCTTCTTCATTTGGCTGCAGGCGGGAAGTCCGGTGAATGTCTTAAAAAGCAAGATTTTGCCAGTTTTACCACATGCTTCTCACATTTTTGATGACTGTACCATTCATGTGTCAGAAATAACCACAAGGAATGTGAGTGCTTCAGGCAGTACAAGTTTTCAAATGGCTCTACAGTAGTTTTTGGAACAGAACCATGCTCCTAGCTACTTCTAGATATATGCCAGCTAGCAAAAATCAGTCCACCCCTCTCCCAAACAAGTGTTTTAATTAAATTGCACTGCAGCAGATTCAGCTGAAGTCTTTGAGAAGAGGCACCTCTCGTGCTTTAAATAACAGATGGTAAACTCAGAGGCTGAAGCCTCGGTGGAACTTATGCCTGGTGTAGTCTGAGACCTTGATTCCATATAATTTGTAAGAAACTTTTGCCATGATGTTTCAAAGCTCTCTTCTGTTCTAGCAGCATGTCAGAGAAGGGAGTCACTTAAAATGCGTGTGCAGCTCTATGCATGTTCTGCAGTGGGAGACTTACTGTAAAGCTGGGCTTTGGTATACAAAAAATGGGATTTAAAATAGTAAAAGCAAATTTAACCTAGTTCTTTTCAATACTAAATTCTAGGGAAGGCCCTTCCATGGAAGCCACCTTTTTCTAGAAGAATGAAAAATAAACAAACAAAGCTTTATTTAAGCTGAAAAAATATGTTAAGACAAGGGCTAACATGACAGGGTTATGTAGGTACCTCAGTGCTTACGGCTGCTCTTACACTTGCCAGCAGATCCAAAGCTCTTCCCCTGCTTCATCCACAGCGGGCCCAAGTAAATTGATTTTTCCTTAACATGATCCAGGGTTTGCCCCTTTATTGCTTGAGTGAAACTTGTCCTTGCTGCAATCGATCCATTCTATTTATTTTATGTCTTTGAATCCCTTCATCAAGATTCTTGGAAGGATAACCTTCTAAAAATTTTGCAGCCCTTCTTGGCTCATCTATGAAATGTCACAGTCCTGTTTTATAGTCCATTTTACAGGTCACCACTGAAACCTTTGAGAAGATCCTGAGATGGTCCATGGCAGAGCCCTGATCATTCTTCCTGACACTGAAGCATTAAAAATACTGCCCATAGCTCATCATACATTTTTGCTCCCCACCTGTAGGAGGATTTTCTAGGCCATATTCATTAGCTTCTCTTTTAGGGCTGTGAGCAGGGAGCTCTGATATTCTAGTCCCATTTTATCTTTTCTGATCTTGTGGCCGTGATAAAGCCCTTACCTATATCTTTCTGACCCATTGTCAGAGAAATGTGGATAATGCTGTGTTCTCCTGTGCCTCACAGTTGTGCTGCAGGGCTTCATCATCTGAACTTGAGATGTTCTGAAAAGAACTTTGGCACTAAGTGCTCCAAATTGATATGAGTCCTAGTGGAGAGCATTCATCTATACATGGGGAAAGAACAGGATTCAACTTTCATTTCATATGAAAGCTGAACTATTTGATTTTATTACTTCAGGCTATACCAGCAAGAATACAAACAGTAAAGAAATTCTTAAATCAAGGTGATATTAATCCCCTCCCACCCAGCCACAAATCAGTTCAATTGCTGAGTTTGCAAGAACTCTAAATGCTTTCCTTTGCCTCAAAACACCACTTCTTTTTCCATTTTATCTCTCAAAATTTTAAGATACTCCCCCTCAGTGCACTTGCAAACACCTTGCACTGGACTCCTCCGCTACCCTCTGATTCTGATTTAGAGCATAATTTCATGAATGACAAGAGATGACCTCTCTCTTTCTTCCTGTGTGGGCTGCTCTCAGCTGGCTTGTTCAGCACAGTTCTGGTCTTTATTGCACAGTGCTTTATCTTTATAGCTCTTATCAGACATTTATACCACTTTCCTCATGTGCTGGGTATTATTGGCAGAGGGTCTATTGTACAATGTATCAAACATATACTGGAAAAATTGCTTTTGGCAATGATTCTGGATATTTTTTTGGTTCAGCAATCAGGCTGCAGCACATGTGATTTGTGCTTGTTGCTTTGCATGAGCTTGGGACTCAAAATACAGATAGACATACACGCTTTTCAAGCCAGAATCTGGAATTAATCCTTAGCACTGCAGCCTTAGACTGATATGGCTCAGAATGGGATCGGATATCTGACACTCCCCCAAAATGTCTGCTGTGTAGATCACAGTTTTCATACACATAAGAAAACATTCTTTAAGTCCTCAGTCTCTTGTAAATCAAGAATAAAAATCCTGAAATTAGACCTGTTCCTTTAACACAGCTGTCACCTGCATGAAAAAGGTTGCTGTCCTGCCTGTTCCTTCCTGCTCCCTTCACCTTATGAAGATGAAGGGGTCAGGCTCTGCATAACATCACCCCGAATACCACGAGAACTTTAGTAGAGACTGGACTGTTTCCTCTCAAACACAACTTTTTTTATGTGGCACTTGACCTTACCAGAGTTTTAGACTATGACATTGGAGGCAACCTTGCAGATGATGTAGCTAAAATTTCTGAATAATGCACAGAGTGTGCTTTGCTTTCCCTCCCATGTGAAGTCTAGCACACAGTCTTACTTGCTTTATACCAAAACACTGTTGATGAACTCAAAGGCAGATGTGCCCCTCTTAGGTTGGCTGTTGTTCATCTTTGTTGCTGAAAATGCACATTTTACACCTAACTTTCATTTGATTGGTATAAACAGCCTTATGTTGTTCTTTTATCATGTTTTTCTCTGAAATGTTAAGAAAAATATTAAAAACTTGAATATTTTCTCATCCTATTAGAATGTAGGTTACCTCTTGGTTTTGCATGCAACAAGCAAAGGGATTTCCTTGCATCTCTCATTATAAGGCATTTCTCTGTTCCTCAAGAGTTGTCACTATTCTCTGCATCATTTCCAAGTTTTCACAACTTCTTTAATGCATGAGCTACTTATAGAGCTATTTGTTTTTCAGAAGTGTTGTTT
The DNA here is from genome assembly GCA_013398955.1 of Callaeas wilsoni. Classification (NCBI taxonomy): domain Eukaryota; kingdom Metazoa; phylum Chordata; class Aves; order Passeriformes; family Callaeidae; genus Callaeas; species Callaeas wilsoni. The sequence goes on from VWPU01017528.1 coordinate 67,611, forward strand.
GCAACTCAAGCAACATTTCACATTCACTGTCATCACCATCAGCATCCTCATTGACAATACCAACTATTAAGGACCAGATCATAAATTAAAGTAGCTTGGAAACTTCATGGATCTACACTTGATAGATTGCCCAGAAGCATTAGGAGGGTCAAGGCTGTCCTCCTACAGGTCCCTGTCATCTTCTTGTTCCAACAGGTCAGGCTCATAGGAAGAAATGGACCACCAATGCGTTTCTCACTACTCTCTGCCCTGTCCTCATGAGGGAAAGAGCTTTGGATCCCTGCTCCACCTGGGAAGGAGATTATCTGCCATGCCTAAAGGGTAGAGAGTCATAATCCCCCATCAGAAAGACCTGTAACCACCTAGATCAAGAAATCCCTTAGTTTCTTGAAAATAACACCTGTTTTTCAGGTACTGTGCTCTACAAAAGGTGCATTGTATCAGCACAATTTGGCTTCACACATCACATCACAAAAAGTGAACAAAAGCAATACATCTAAAACATTCTACTAAGTGGTGTCGCAAGCTTCTCACTAGTGCTTTTTCCCTGACTTTCCCCTTCTCCTTCCATTACTTTGCCTACTCTAAAATTCTGGTTACAAAGTCTTTGGGAGAGGTGCTTTTTATGTCTTTGTAGAGGAGCTGGCACAATATATCTGTCTGATCTAAACAAGGCCTTTGAGTGATAGGCAAGGCTCATGAATAGTGATTATTGCTTCCAACCACTAGAGAACTCAGCATTTTTTCAGAGAAGTTGACCTACTTAAATTGTATATACAGGTAGTGCTTGCAGCCTTTTATTAAATTGCTCCAGCAAACAGTCAGAGACAGAAATGTGGAGGATACACAGCTATCCTGCAGGTCAAGATGTGTACTAAGAAATGAGAGCCTACAATTATGGCACAGATTTTGTACTGAGGCACTTTACTGAGAGCTTGAGATTGTCCTTATGGGAGTTGAGAGATGAAATGAGAAGTAATAACACTGTATCTTGTACCCAAGACAATTACTGGCTTGATGGACTGAAAGAGCTGGGAAATTAACAATTCAGAGCAGGTCTACCTTGCCAAACATCGTTAATGTAATCCAGATTTAGCATAGGCCCCCACAATGTGACAAGCGTTTGGCTTTAGCTCAGTTTTTCTCTGACCCTCTGTCACTCATTCCATGGATTTCAGGCTCTCAGTTCATCTTCAAGGCCCGGAAAGGAGCTCCCGAGATCTTTGGGAAAATTATACAGTGGTCCAGATTTGGGGTTTGAAAATGCTGATAGACAGCAAATCTACTTACAGGATTTCAATCTGCTTTCCCCTCCTGAATTATAACAGAGGACACAGGGGAAAAAAGGATAAATAACAACCAATAAAAAGTGAGATGCTAAAGAACTCCCTTTCATAAATGAGCAAACTTTCAGAAAGGTGGAGGTAAAAAACAAGCAAGAGAAAGAATAATCAAACACTATGTGCACACGTTACATAAACGCAATGGAAGAAAGAAAAGAGACAGACGTCACACTGAAAAATAAACCACTAGGGTGCTTATTAAAAGTGACAATACTCCTACAGAAAAAAATTGCTGCCTTGCTGCAACAGACATTAGACAGTTTTCCATAAGCAAAAATAATTGTCCTGGTATTTAATGTCAACATTTTACCACCTCCTACAGAGATGTCAGCAAATACATACCCAATCCAAAACATTTTACATATGAAAACAAGAAGCCAAGTTCGGGGGAAAAAAGTACTTGGCTGGATGAAATGTAATGGATGGAATACTGTTAGAAAAGAGCCATTGTTGAACCAAACTGGGTTAGGGTCTGGTGGTAACTGGGGCTACTGGTAAAAATTACATGGTACTACATGCACAGCTGCACACCTGAGGGTGTGTTGCTAACAAAAAAAGCAGGCCTACAAGGAATCAGGCCAGGTAATCACAATGTTATTTTAGGTTCCCTCACTTTTTTCGTATCGAATGTTTGATTTTACAGGAGGGGAAATTTTACCGAGTTTTTGCTCATTAGCAAAAACCTGAGAGATGAAACATGGAAAAATTGTTGCATGTTTCTGGAAATCATTCTTCAAAGCTGTAAGTGAGATGCCTCTCTTGTGTATAACAGGGCTCCTGTGTTTCCATAACGTGATAAAATGTCAGACCCATCTTGCTATTTACAATAATTTGGCTGTATTAAATATGTGGAGATATGTCTGAGCATTTTTTTGGTCTGATTTTTGTTACAGGAAAAAATGGAAAACCATAATCAACAGCAAGAGATGGAAAATACTAATGTCAGCAAGAGTACAAGCTCAGCAGAATGGGAATTTTCTACCTTGTAAATATGCAGCTAACATATTAATCACAAGGCTACGTAGCCCTTGGCCAGGATCCAAGGATGAAAGGTGCATTACTTTTGCCAACAGGGGACTCTCCACCTCCCCCAGCCATGTATGCTTCAAAAAGATGCTGAGAATGGTTCTAAGAGCGGTAAAAGCAACATAGATATAATAGATTTAGTATATAAATATGAACATCCATAGCATACACCAAGTCTTAACAATATATATTATGGTTTACTTTCAAAAAGTGGTTAAAGTATTTAATTATGTGCAGAGAATTCTCTAAAAACCCCAAGATTATTAAGTGTTGGGAACACAGTGATCTATTTTTCACACAGGCAAAAAAAGATGTGAAAAATTTCCAATAACACCATAGCTTGCAGGGGAGTTTGAATTTGCTTTGACTGCACACAGTTTAAACATGATGCTGGAAGGTCAGGCAGTGCTCTTCTAAATAAATCTATCAGAATAAATGGAATTGCTTTGGATTTGCCCTGGATTCAGTTAAAGTTAAAGGATCTGCTCTATGAAGTTCATCATGGTCAGTTATACAAGCTAAAATGAAACTCCAGGAAGTTCTTTGCATTTTCTTCCATTTTATTATGAAATTATGTAAGACTGAAAAATGATACAGCTAGGTTTCATTAGGGACTACAGATTTTAAGAGAAAGGTTGTTTATTTGTATGTTTTAGAATCTCATGCTCAACTCTAATCAATTGTAATTTAATTGTAATTGCCTTTTCAGTTTACTTCATTAAGCAGTGAAGTAAAAACAACTCTGGTCTAAAAGCTCTCCAGACTTCTCCGTCTGCTCAGGTCGATATCTGTTTTCCTCCAGAGGCAATAAGGACAGGCGAAGAAAGTCAAACCTGTGCCTCCGTAGCCCTAGAATTACTCAGCCTGGAGGGAGAGAAGGAGGGAGGAAGGAAGGAAGGAAGAAAGGAAGGGAGGAAGGAAGGAAGGAAGGAAGGAAGGAAGGAAGGAAGGAAGGAAGGAAGGAAGGAAGGAAGGAAGGAAGGAAGGAAGGAAGGAAGGAAGGAAGGAAGGAAGGAAGGAAGGAAGGAAGGAAGGAAGGAAGGAAGGAAGGAATGAAGGAAGGAAGGAAGGAAGGAAGGAAGGAAGGAAGGAAGGAAGGAAGGAAGGAAGGAAGGAAGGAAGGAAGGAACAGCTGAGACAAATTATTATGCATATCCTGTTAAGTGTGTCATATATCCTAGGATCTGTCTGTCTACTGGAGCATTATAGTAATTTAGAGTAAAACATTTTAAATACATTGATCAGAGTTGGCACTAAAACTCTTTTGAAACGGATCTGGATGGCAGTGTGACATGACACCATCTGGGTTCTTCTCCTGTTTGGACATAGAGTGGGTGTATGCTTTGGCACTGACAAAATAAGAATTTTATCAGTGCAGTCCATGTTTACACTTCCCCGGTGAAGCTGGCACCAAATCTCTCTGAATGAAAACCTTTCCTCCTTGACATCAACAGGAGCTTTGCCATGAACTTCAGGATGGCACACATTTCCCTTCTATCTTGAGGCAGAATAAGCTGTAGTCTCATACCTGGAGTAATCTCAGAGGACAGAAGCATCGAGGAATGGACCATGATACAGGTTTTCACATGGTACTCTGGCACAGATAAGACAGCAAGGAGCAGTATTCTCCTAAAAATGTACAAGTGTAAAGCACTTACTGGAAAGAAGCTTATTGTATAGTCTTTCTGCCAAGCAGTTCATTGTGTGCACAAGCTTGAAAACGATTGAAAATAGCCATAACTAGCTGAAATGTAAATGTTTGCATTAAAATCCTTTATAACAGCGGGACCGGTAAGCCTACAAAACAAAAGAAGAAAAGAACAAAATGCCCTCACTCAGCATGACTGCTGACAGAGTAATCTCAAAAAAAGACAAAACCAACAAATATGTTCTACTTCTCCAGTTACATTTTCTATTTACTTTGGCAACAGTCATTTAGCAGCAATGAATTTTGACAGAGAAACAGTGATGACTAATGGAGGCAGGTGGCATACATTTGAACTTTACAGACATCAAGCAATAATCGTTCACATAGGGCTGTGGAAAACATGATAAAAATAGAAAATCCAAAAGGTCCGAAGGCCTTATATTAGAAGAAAAACAACAAAACCCACCAAAAAAAAAGAAGATTCATGTGGCTTTCATTCTGGTAATAAAGCTGCAGGTGTGGACTCTGAATATGTTGACAGCTAATTAGCTAAACCATGGCAGTGCAAATCGTGTGCTGCCAAGCAGTGGACGAGAAATCTCTTGCTGTAGCATGGGAGTTGTTTAAAGTGTGTATAGCTTGAGAAGGGAACACCAGATCTGTGTTCCTTAGTGACTCCTGTTGTCATCAGGAATGCGCTTTTGGCTTACGCACAAAAGCAAGGAGAAAAGGGACTTTAAAATGTCTATAGAGGAATGTGTTCTTGAAACATCAAACCTTAATCAGAGTATTTAATTGCAATCTTTGCATACCACACTTCATTGTACATATCACTTTTCATGCTGGCAGATGCACAGTGCTTTCTGCGCAAGGGCTGCCACTGCACAACACCAGCCCAGCAAAACTCCTTGAATATGTGCAATTTTAATTCCAATAAATCCAGCATACAGAAGCATAAATTAGAGTGTGACATCCAAGGTGGTGTTCAAAGGACAAACACCTTCTAACAGCAAGGAGTAAACATTAATAGAGACTAATTAGGTGTAAGTGAAGGCAGAAGCCCACGTAGAGTCCATGCATCTAATGGTTAGGAAGGAACAACTCATTAAAAGGAGGAGATTGAAGGTAGTTACAATGATAACTGCCTCAATTTCAACCATTGGAACAGTTCCTTTCCTGCCTGATAGCCATGATCAGGTACTCCAGAAGAACGAGATGACAAAAGGAGCTGGAATAAACCCCAAAATGGTGTCTCAGCACTGGATAAAAGAGGTATAATGAGTAATACGGTGTCAGACCATCTACTCCTCCTGCCTCATGATGTAAAGACAAGGCAGTCAAGGAAAATAGTGAGAAATTCAAATGTTCTCCTTTGCACATCTTTGAAAAGACAGCCCAGGGAATTTGCTGAGGCCAGGAGTCCTGAGAGGATTCAATATGCTTGGAGAGCAGGAACAGCCAGAGCAGTCTGAATTAACAGCACCTCGACACTTCAAAGGTGTCTTGAGTGTCATCCTTCAGAACTGAAGCTGATGGCGGTTCTTGAGAGAACTGCAGCAAGACCCATGGAGGCAGCCAGTGCCTGTTTGCCTGCTTCAAGCGCCTGATGCCACCTGCAGAAGGCCCTGAATTGTGTCCATGTGGAAGCCAGGGTTAGAGCCTGACTAAGGGAGGGCAGTGGTCGGATCCACTGGGGTGCCACAAGCACTCAGCACAGCCGCAGGATGCCGCCAGGCATCATCTGCGCCCCGCATCACTCCGGTGATGGGGAGTTCAGGAAAGGATGACAGGTCATCATTTTTCTTGGATGAGCACATGCCATGGTCTCAAAGATCTCCACACAGGGAAATGGAGCTCAGCGTACCAAACCCAATCACATGCAGGGCTGTTACAATTGTAGCTGTGTTTTCAAGGAATCCAAGCACATAAAAATCTAGCCCTAGGCCCCTGAGTGAAACTGGACAGAAGTATACACAGATCCCAAGTCCAGGCAGCCTGGTATACCCATGTCCATGCAAGTACACTCTCTTTGCTTCACTAAGCCTCTCATCCCTCTTTCAGCCCTCCCAATGACAATATCGCGATGAACATGTCAATCACAGGGCTATGCCTGGGCAAAATCTGGGAGAATGTGGGTTGGCATAAATGAAAACCATGCCAAGGAGCCCGCTGGAAAAGGGTACAGGCAAGCACATGTCAGCACCAGGGAACACTGGCCTAGGTTTTTTCATGGGTACCAAGTTAATCTGATAAACACAGTCAAGCTCTTTCAGAAACATGCACTCCGAAGGAGTATAGATCAGGAACAATTTAATTTCAGCCTAAGGTAAGGAGATAAATTAAGATCAAGCCCTTAAAAAGCCTATTTCTCTTCACTCACATCAAAGAAGATTATCTAAGGTGTAAGCATCTATCACTCAGACACTCACTATTAAGTGACATGTTTCCTACTATGAAGCATCTGACTCTACCTGTATGAATCAAAAGCCTGTAATTTGCAGAAGTGGCTGCAGCGCTGAGGACAATGGACTGGTGTCTTAGTTTACCTATGAGCTGTTGCAGTTAGGAATGATTATATCCTTTTGCAGCATTCAGCGTAATAAAGATTAGTTAGTGAATGTGCCCAACAATAGTTTTGCAGATAAAAGAGGTTATTAATCAAGTTGGGTACTTCAACCAGCTCTCTCTGTGGTGTTTTAGATACAAGAAAGCATGTCAAGCAACAAAAGGCAAGGGAGCTGCAGACATGCCATCAGAAACTCCCAGCAATGTTTACTCTACATGCCATGGCAACCAAATTATTGTGGCTGTGTCTACCCCTGGTATGTGCCCTTGTTTCACAGGCTTACTTTGCCACCAGTTTTGGATTGCCAGGTTTCAGGGTCCTGCCTTTAAGGGAAGGCATCCACCCTTTCCAGCCTGAGCTCTCCCATCCAAGTACTTGTGGGCTTTTCCTAATGAACCCATCCATCTTTGCTTGGGTAACAATTCAAACACGTCAGTTCTTTGAATGGGAGGAAATATCTTTAAAACATTTAGGAGTTTCAAAGCACTAAGATATCTTTGCTGAGCTAATAAATACCCAGCTGATTTAACCAAAAAAAAAAAAAAAAAAAATCCCAAACCTCCCAAAAACCCAAAACAAACCACGAAAAATAAAGAGGAAAATAAAATGTTCATATGCAGTGATGCCTCTGATTTTTTACATCTTTGGGTAAAAGTGGTATTTTATATTCTTATTTTATTATATAGTTCCAATTAAGAATTATTCTAAAATCTTTCTGTGAAGTGAAAAAATTAAATAATCCTCAAAATAAATGTATGGAATACTTCTGTCTGGGGCAAGGCAGGACACCATCCTTCTGTGCCTCTTGCCACATGTCATCCATAAGCATGAAAAAGGTGATAACAGTTGGGAGGAGAGGCAGAGGCATTACATTTTTCAAGTCCTCTGAAAGGTCCAGTTGCTTAGATATGAGAGGGAGTTCACTCATGACTATTCACAGAATGCTGCCACTTGTGCTGTGAGGATTTGCCCGCTGTTTCACAAAAGTGCATCAGGCAGAAAGAAAAGGAGAAACAGGTCTGGTGTAAACTGAATAATTTTTTTTAAAGTCTTCACTGGAGAAAGGCAGAAGAAAGACAGATGGCTGCTTTCAGGTGATACAAGAAGGATACTTTGCACATAAAGTCATTTGTAAAAGTTTCTTAGCAGCACTGGCTAAAGTAGTTAGATTAAAAAGATTCAGTGTTTTGTTTTGAGCATGGCACAACTCTCCATGAGATTCAGGTTGTTCAAAAAAAGGGGAGTCCTACCTATAGTCACCACAATATGGATATGCACTTCAGTAGGTTTCTTACACTGCCAGTGAAATTCTGTGCCAAGAATTCCCTTCTAAGCCACCTCTAATACACTGCATTATTAAAAAGAGACATCTTCCTCTGCAGGATGATGTTTCAACAAACTGAAAAACACAAATCTAAATACGTCTTTTCATACAAGTGTAATCTGATTGCTCAGAAGAAAATGTGGTTTTTCTGTGTCTTAAAATGCTGTAGGACTCTGTGAACCTTACTAATATATTTGAAACCATAAAGAATAAAGACAAAACTATATTAAATAATTTGCAGGCTAAAAATACTTTTTTTATTATCCAGTACTTGTAGAGAGGAGGAACCTAAATGGATAATTTTTTCATCTACTTATTATTATTGCTACTGTTGTTTTTGTTGCTGTTATCACTGTATTGTTATTTCAAAGTCTATTTTAAACCACAACCAAGGCTGAGGTTTCACTGTAATTTGTATAAGTGATCCATAAAATCTACATAATAGATTACTGTCACTGCAATACATTAGAGTCTGCATGGAGGGAAAGGCTCTTCACATTGCATGTTTTCTCAAAGGACTATGGAGGATATTTAGGAATAAAGTGTGAGCAAGCCTTCTGCTCCCATGGCACATCTCTGGGGCTGCACAGGGACAGCTGGGACAGCTTGCCAGGTAACACTTTCTTCTGAGGTTTTTCAATCCTTAAAAAGGCTGTATTTGTTGTACACTTGTGCTAAGAGGGAGAAATAGGGATCTTCTCTGCCCATCTGAACACATCGCAAGATATTTACAAGGACACGTAGTGATAGGACACAGGGGAATGGCTTTAAATTGAAAGAGGGTAGCTTTAGACTAGCTATTAGGAGGAAATTCTTCACTCTGAAACTGGTGATACTCTGGCACAGGTTTCCCAGAGAAGTTGTAGATTCCCCGTCCCTGGAAGTGTTCCAAGGCCAAGCTGAAAGGGGTTTTGAGCAACATGGTCTAGTGGAAGGTGTCCCTGTCCATGGCAGAGGGGTTGGAACTAGATGATGTTTAAGGTCCCTTCCAATCCAAACCATTCTTCGATTCTATATTAGGGCCTGGAATTTCAGTCAGAGCAGGGTCTTCTTAAGGGCTTAACACTTTTTTGCATTGGCTATGAAATTCCTTCCCATCAATACATGTCTTTCAGTGTGGGTTGCTGCCACACAGAGTCAGTGTGTGCCATGTCTCCAGTTTGAAGGGATTGTGGTGTGGTAGCAAAAATGCACAGGAGCAGGGGAAAGGCAGAAATGTGCCTGTCCTTGCTGGGCACATTGGGGTCAAGACACAACTTGGACAGCTAGGGGAAGGGAAAAATCTCCCAGACACTGCAGCATAGGCAGCCACTTCAGTGCTAATTATTCACCCAAAAGTGTTATGGTAGAGAACTTCTTCCATGAATCTGTCTCTGTGGGAGCCAGGTCAGACCAAAGCAGAGTGAAGCAAACCAAATCAGCTGGCTCCTTCCCTGCTGCCAAACTTTTGATGCCAATGCACTCAGTGCTTTGCATTCTCTTGTGGGAGGTTACAGAAAACCAAATTCCCCTCATTCAGGGATAGGCCAGGGCCATGGCAGTGTTCCAGCCCCTCAGTCTCCACGGCAAGAAAAACAAGGAGGGAAAAAAAGAAACTTGGTTCCAAAATATCATGGCTCTGATGCCAATATTTCAAATGGGAGCATATAGCAAGGCCATTTTTATTTCATGTTCAGTCTTAGGTCATATAAAACCCCTCGCCCCTAGGTCTATAAGAAGCTCAGCTGGTCAGAGCATGGTGCTAATAACACCAGGGCTGGGGGTTCAATCCCTGTATGGGCCATTTACTTAAGAGCTGGACTCAATGATCCTTGTGGGTCCCTTCCAACTCAGAATATTCTGTGAATCTCTCATATAAAAGCCCCAAATCCCTGTTAATCCTCATGAACGCTTCTCACACAGGTGAATAACATCTCCTGTTCCTAGATGGAAAAGCTATAGTATGGAGATTATTTCCTAACCATGCAGACAGAGGGAAGTAAGATTAAAACTGCAGGCACTTTGCAGCCTACCCATCCCTGAAGTCCAGAATCTCTGGGTTTACCTGCTGCCATGAATCCGAATATTTGCAGCTTTGGTTTAACTCCTAAGGGTGACAAATGAACCTACCGCCTGTATGATGTTTCTGAATGAGAATTTGTGTCTGTTTTATTTCCAAGCTGATACAATGGCCTCCATGGCACTTTCTTCCCTTACCTCCTACACCCAGATTCCCCTCCTTTTTGTGTGCATCCAAGGCCACCAGGAAACCTTAAGACAGATTGAGAGACCCTTGGTGATTTGGTGAGGCTGGAGATCAGCCTGCCCTGGAGGTGAATCCCACCTGCAGCTGCAGAGCCTCCATGGAGTCAGGACATGCCCTGCCATAGCCGCACAAACCTGTTCTCACCATACTCCAAAGCACGGTGGAGAGCCCCTGGTCCTCTTCCAGCACAAATGCATGCATGGTCACTAAAGGAATTCTTGCTGCTTTCTTGGTTAACCAGGAACAGAAGAGAAACAAAAGCTGGAGAAGTGACAAGAATTGTCCGTCTGAGTTTTTTAAAAACTTGCTCTTCACACAGCTTCAGCAAATTCATATTGGACATGCATGAGTATTTCCTGAAAAAATGCAGAAAAAATATTTAGAGCACAGCCCAGTGTTCAGCTGGTATACTGGAAATGTTTGACAGACAACAGTATCACATCCTTCTGGTTTCACTGTGAGTTGTTGGCAATGCTACCATTGTTTGAAATATTGCCTGTGTCCTAATAAAAAAGCCGTAAGGAATGAGTCCCTACTCCAGCCTTTGTTAAAGATGTTTATTTACAGTCCCTTGGACACTATCCACAGACCAGACACCAAAACTCACTGTGTGTAGCTACATCCCCAGGCTCTTTTCAGGTCCTCAGATCACATTTGTGTTTCCTTCTCATAACAAGGCCTCTTGCATTGTCTTTCTACCCTGGATGTCCAGGCAGTTTCTGACAGGGAAGAAACAGCATGACGTCCAGTCTGATGATGAAACTCTGCTGACCTGGGAGAGTTCATATTAACTAGTGATACAGAAAATGTTCAGGAAAATTACCATGAATGCATTTCTGGTAATCTGGGTGACACTACAGGTATAGCGTTCACTCTTCACAAAGATGGCATGTTGGCTATGATCCTTACAAGACCCAGAGGCAAAGAAACATGATCAACATGATGAAGCAGGGTTAATGAAACATATCAGATAAAGGTTGATCAGAAAGACTTATCTTCACTTGGGAGCCAGCCACCTGGAGCCAGAACTCCATGGCCCTGTCTCTTACTCTCCCTTTTTTTCTCATGTTCACATGGGACAAACAAGTCTACAATGTTCAGCAATAAAGTTTTGCTCTGTTTAAAACCTGGGTAGACCAGAGATGGGATATAGTTGCCAGTGACACCTGAATTGCAGTAAATTCTGAGCAAAAACATGATCCAAGAAAGAGTTGACAGCGAATGAAGGGAAGGGCAAAGAATCCCAATCCTTGTATTTGCTGGCAGCTGAAAAGGCAGCAGACGTCTTCATAAAACAGCCTTGCCCCTCCTGGGCTGACACGGTGCTGTCAGATTGAAAGGGCACGAATGCCAACTGTGCTGCCTGACATGCTTCAGCAGGGAGAAATGCTGCAGCCTGTGTTTGGCAGTGTGATTTGCTGTCAGAAAATTTCGTAGCCTTGGGGTGCAATTACCAAAAGCTCTGGCGCCTGCCGTGTTCAATCTGTGCTTTGGTACAATCGATGGCTGGGTACCCCAGGAGCACTCAGCAAGGCACAGGAGGATGACAGCATGTGGCAATCATCCCACCCCGTGCAGGGCCAGCACTGGGATGTGGACATTGTGCAGGGAACATGGAGCAGGCAGTGGAAGCAGTGGGACAGGTTTGGCCCAGGTGGCTGCTAAGTCTCACCAGTTGCATGCACAACTGGGACAGAGGGAATGAATAATGAATGCATGCAATAAGGCCAGCTTGAAGGTAAAAGAGGAATGGGAGGGCAAGATGGGGTCTGGCAATCTTCCAAGGGAAGGAGTTTTAATCTGTGGGTTTTGTTTTATTTGAAGGCCTCTGATCATCAGGTGAGAAACAGATAAGGGATCTGCAAGGTTTCACACGGGTACTGTACACGTGAAGCAAGTTGTCATCCATCTGTACTGGTTTTGGCAGGAATAGAGTTAATTTTCTTCTTAGTAGCTGGTACAGTGCTGAGTTTTGGGTTTAGTATGAAGATAATGTTGGTAACACACTGATGTTTTGTTGTTGTTGAGCAGTGCAGTGTCTCATGCTCTGCCAGTGGGCAGGTGCACGAGAGGCTGGGAGGGAGCATGGCCGGGACAGGTGACCCAAACTGGCCAAAAAGATATTCCATACCTTAGGATGTCATGCCTAATATACAAACTGGGGGAGCACTCTGGAAAGGGCTAATTGCTGCTCAGGGCCCGACTGGGCATTGGTAAGCGGGTGGTAAGCAATTTTACTGTACATTACATGTGGTTCGAGGTCTGTTCCTTTCTCTTTCTCTCTCTCCTTTTCATCATCATCATCATCATCATCATCATCATCATCATCATCATCATCATCATCATCATCATCATCATCAACATCAACGTTATTATTATCATACTGTATTTCAATTACTAAACTGTTCTTTTCTCAAGCCATGAGTTTTACCTTTTCCCAGTTCTCCTCTCCATCCCACCAGGGTAGGGGCAGTTGAGAGAGCAAGCAGCTGGTGGCACTTGGTTAAATTACACAATCCCAGCTGCTAGACTCACAGATTTGGTTCCTGCTGCCCACCGGTGGAGTGAACAAGCTTTAAAGTGAGAGCTGCGCTTGCCCTAAACTGGGATATTACTGAGTTGTAGCTACAACATGAGGCTTGTCAAAGGATCTCTGCTTTAAGCTGGTCAGATGCAGCTGATCCACTGAGGTCCTATCAGCTAACCTGGCCTTTTACATGTGTAAGGACTCCTAGGAAGACATGAAGACAGTGCTGTAAATGAGACTTGGCTTTCTTTAACATCCTGCAAGGAGGACTCAGGATAAAGCTAATTCCCCTCTGTCTTGTGTTCTGGTTCTCAGTTCCACTGTGCAAAATTCTAGGCTTGCTTAAAAGGACTCAGCAAATAACATTCTGGAATATGTGTCAGATATTTTTTAATCTGAGAGCCTGGGAAATGTATGCAAAATAAAAATAAAAAACCCCAAACATGTAGTTCAGTTTGCTTGCTTATGAAATCTCAGTGGAATATTTTTCTCTGTAGTCTATGAAGAGAAAACACATGGGAACAACTGATAATCTTTTTTTTTAGACTTCCTCTACTGAAAAAATGCTGCACTGATGAGTGATGTTACTAAATATAAATGCTGATCTCTACAGTGGCCACATTAACAGATTGCTAAGTTTTATGAGGCAAATGTGTCTGCACAGAGCCGCAAAGAGCAGAAGATAATGAAAACTGTGGAATCAGATGGAGGTGACCAGCAGGACCATGAGTCAGTAGTCACAGTACCCAGAGTCAAAGCCAGCACAATCTGGAGGAACCAAAACAAACTCTGCAGTATTTTTGGAAGGGGAAGGCTGGCAAGCATAGCTTTACCTGGGCAACATGAAATGCAGCAGATGGGAAGATCCTGAGGGGGAGAGAAACTCAAAGGTGGGAAATTAAGCCTCATAGTCCTTGGCAGTCAACCAGGAAGTTGAGAAAACTCAACTGAAACTGTACAACAATGGCAGCAGCTTCCCTCCTGCCCCAAACACACGCTCTGAAAGCGTGCCCCGAGCCAATGAAGCAATGTGCAAAGACACAAGGGACCAGATTCAGTGGACCAGCAGCTGCATGTTTTTCACAGAACTTGCTGGGGGCTGTGGCGCACAGCCAGCCTTCTTCTCTTTGGCAATGGAAAGCTCCCTCCCATGAGGAGTTTTGCTCAGACTTAGACTACCCACACAAGTTGCCAGCAGATAGGCAGAATGATCCTTGCACAGCTGACTGGTTGCTTGCAGGACAAAGCTGTTGGTTTAGAGGGGCTGGCTTTGTCTTACAGCGTCTGGAAGATGCTTCATCATAGATGTGAGTAAATGGCTATTTCTACACTTGGTCATTCTCTCAGCTGGCTTCCTCAGTCAGGATAGGCTGAAATCTAAGCCAAAAGCTAAACTTTGTTGAGAACAGGGAGGGAAGAGTTACAGAACTGGGGGAGCCATGAGGGTTTAGGGATGAGCAAAACATAAATGCGTGTAGAACACGCCTGAGTGCATATTGAAAACCAGGGTTCTGGGAAAGGAAGACGGGTAGAACAGTATCCATCCCTGGTAGGCATCCAAAGCGTCCAATATAGTCAGCTTGCTCATCGTGGCTTTGACCAGTGAAATGGCAATGGTGGTGAAAGCAAACAGTCGCCAGAGTCACCTGCTCCCCTGCATCACCTTGCTTCAGTTTCCTCCCCATAACGTAAGCTGAGGGCAAGGAATTCAATCAAAGTTACCATGGAGAGCAAATCAAGAAGAGGGTAGAACCAACTGACTGAGGGAAGGAAAGTTATTAACATGCAAATCAATGTAGGTAAGTCAGGGGGCAAGGGGAATCTGCATTTAATTCATTCAATAGTGTGGAGATTTGCAGACCAGAGCTGATAAGAGTTTAAAAAAAGATAATGCCCATGTGTTGTGTGTGTTTGTGTGCTTCGCAATGGCAATGGGGGACAGTGAAAGAGTATATATCCCTGTGGGCTGTAACATTTGCTAAAATGACTTTTCTCAACACCTTTGAGTGACCACTCCTGCATGCACAGGCATTCTGCCAGTCCATCCAGAACTCCACAGAATCAGAAAAATGCCCAGCAGATTTCTTAGAAGGAAGGTTTATGGTAACTACTTCCAGTTAAGAGCACTTAAGGTGCATTTATTTGCTAAGTAATGTTGACTTCCTGATTTTTATGTGAAGGAACTTTTGTTTCAAAGGCAAACCATAAAAGTATATTCCCCAGCCTCTCTTCTCAGCAACCTAAGCAATATAGCACTCTAAATCTGTCATTGGCTGAGGTGGGGGTATTTTTTCTGAAACCTGCTGTTAAAATATTGGCAGCACAAGTCTGCTTTAACATCACTGATTCCAAACAAAAGGAGACACAGACATGACAAGATTAAAAGACTAAAAACAGGAGCATATTTTGATTTCCCAAAGAATACAAGATATGCAAGAGTTGTGTTTGCAGTGGACTGGCAGGATGAGCATTTGCCAAACCAGGGGCAGTTGTCATAGCAACCATACCCAGGAAGAGAAGTGGTGTCAAGACAGATGTCACCTGGAAGGAAAATTCCCTCCTCTGAGGAACATTGTAATAGAAGGAAAA
This sequence comes from Callaeas wilsoni, assembly GCA_013398955.1. NCBI lineage: Eukaryota > Metazoa > Chordata > Aves > Passeriformes > Callaeidae > Callaeas > Callaeas wilsoni. The sequence continues at coordinate 82,879 of VWPU01017528.1, forward strand.
CTTTGGAAGCTGTTGGTCAAGACACATTCATAAAGCCTGGAAGATGTAGGTGAATGGGCCCCGCCAGAAAGCAGTGATGCTTCATGGAAAAGGCAGTTGTTTGATAGAGCCTGGTTCACACATCTGGCTCTCCCTTTGGCTTGCACAGGCAGATCTTGGCAATATTACACGAGTATCTGCCTCATTTTCCCTGTCTCTCAGATGGGGAGAGCCACTAGGCACCTTCTCAAAGTCCATTGAGACATGCCAATGGAAAAATTCTGCATATGCTGACATGAGTGCCAAGAAAGATGCTTAAGCTTCATTAATGACATGTATTCAGTATTTGCTTCCCTTGTGGGGTCCTTTTGCATGGTCCCATGCTGTAGCAATGCTAAGAGCTGCCCAGTGAAATAGGCTGCCTTGCTGCACGTCCTCTATTCTCTGTGTGAAGGCATAGCGCTTTTCTAGAGCCCCAGCAGAGTTGCTTTCAGCAGGGACTGCCTGGGCTAGGTGAGACAAAAGGAAAGCCGTGGTGAACCAGACCCAGCAGAGTCCCATGCCCTGGAAGGGAGCAAAGCAGGAGCTGGGTGGCTCTGGTGACACATGCTGCAGTCAAGAGGGTGACATCATGCTCACGAGGTGGGAGACAGCATCCAGTAGGCACGCCTGGCTACCCTGGGACCAAAACCATTCCCAGATCAGCCTGCCTCTCTAGCTCCAGCCATGCAAGGTCTCACATTTGTGCACATTTCCCAGATACACTTATAAGGCATGTGTAGATCCTGATGCCCTGGGGCTTCTATCAGCCTGTGCTCACTTTCAGTCATTCATGCTCTGGTCCTCTTGGAACGCCAAGGCTAGTTTATCTCAATTCTCAGAGTGCAGATGCCCAAGGTCATGAGCCACTGCTTAGAGAAGTCTCAATATTGTTCATTTAGTGTTTTTAATTTAGCATAGCTGACTGTATAAGATATATTGACATGAGAAATCTGTTGCTTCCCTCTAAGTTTGGCCCTTTTGTGCTGAACTGTAGGATGCTAAGAATAAGTGGGTACTTTGTCAGCAGCTGTAACACTTCAGAAGGCAGTTCAGTTTTCTTCCTGCCTCCCTCAGGTTGCTCCTCCATTGCTAAAGCTCCCCTGCATGTCCCTTCATCATTCAGCTATTTTTAGATGCCCCTTCTCCACAGGCAGTTGATCCACAAATCAAACAAAGCTATGGAATCTCCCAGTGTTATGGAGATTTTTGGAGGTTTAGCTTAGAACTGAGATCAGACGGCACTTGAGAATTCCTTGACTTTTTTCATTAGGCATGGCTCACAAGACAGAGCCCATGCTGTGCCTATAATCCAAAGCCTCCTTAAGAAACCTCAAGTTCTGTCAGATCCCAGAAAAGAAACATCCTCAGGCCTTAGGAATAAAAATGCAATGGGGCCTATCCTCCAAAAGCCAGTTCTCATATTCTGTGCAAAAAGCATAAGTTTCTACTAAATTCTAGTTTTTATATTGATAAAGTCAACAGCTACATCCTTGAAGCATTGCAGGAGCATATTTAACATGTTTGTGGCCATTTTCTGTTTAACTTGTACTAATTTTTGATACAGGAGTGTACTAAGAAGCCAAGAGATAAAAGGGAACCGACATAGCTGACAATGTGGGAAAGTTGTTACCATATCCTTCAGCTACTTGAGGTGACACTTTTTCCCTACAAAACAAATGGCTTATCACAGATTCCATTACTCAGGAGACAGTAAACAGTTGCCATTTTGCATGCCTCTTTGGCATTAAAAGGGTCTTCAGGACATTTGTCAGCCTGACTTATTTTTGGAGAGGGGGAGTCTTTTTTATACAATTAAGCCTGAGCAACATAGAAGTGTTTCTTTTTCCTTTTTTAACCCATTAAGAAAACAAAGGTGGCTGTAGATACTGGTGATGGCTCAGAAAATTGAATTAGTAAGGAGATTGGTAAGGGGTAAACAGATGCAAAGCTAGAGGTAAGTAGGCAGGGAAAAAATAGTGCTAATATGGAAAATGTTTCCTCCTTATTGGGAGGATGATATCTTTTCATGGTGTCCTGAAGCTCAGCTGGTAGTCAGGGCAGTTAGGGTGGCAGTCAGAGTCCAAGGCTATCACCTTTCCAGCTTAGCTGCTGTCAGAAATGCTGTCCAAAGTGTGCAGAAAAGTTATCAATCACTTTCTTATTTGCTCATCTTATACATTCAGTGGTCTACAGTCATTGGGTATCAGGTACCCTGGCGTCTCTTTGAGCCCATGATCTAAAGGAGAAAAAAGAAGATCTCCAGTTTACCCCTGCTCCTGAGATCTCTCCCCATCCACAGTGTTGTAGCTGGTTAAAGTACCAGCATGAGGGAGCAAAACCTGTGCTTCTTAAAACACTGGACAGCTTAAAACCACCTGCCCCAGGAGCTGGGTTGTGAATTGCTGTATAGCTTGAGCAATGTATTTAGGGTCTGTCAGCACCTTCACTCTGCATTGCCATGAAAGGAAATAAATGTTCAGATTGACTGAAATGACTCCAAGCAGCTCAGAACACTTTCTAATTCTGCTGAGGCAGCTCTGAATGGTCCTGCTGTCTGAGAGGCAATGAAAAAGGAACAGCAGGCTTTGCTTCTAAGTACATTTACTCCTTGACTGTTGAAATCATCTGTCTGAACAAGGTTCAGGCAGCAATGTTTCCTAATTATGTAGGCCAGTGAAGTACCCAGCACTGAGTGCTGCATTCACAGGAGTTTTGCTGTGGCTCTCGAAGGAAGCTGCATGTAAAACAGGCTGCTGAATCATTTTTGAAAAGTATTTGCCTTTTTTCAAAAAAAGCAGTCCTGAAATGTCCAGGTATGGACTGACAGTATACCAGTGAATACAACGGCTTCCACCAGAAAGGTCCATGTCTTGTAGGAGTAAAAAATGGAGAGGAAGGAAAAATGGAAAAGGGCAAGGCTTAATAAACATTTAATTAGACCTCAATCTTCCTAATATTGGATAAGCTGGAAACAAAACCATGTCTATTACCTGGAACAGAAGTTACCGAAAAACTGAGTATCAACAATCTTCTGATGCACATTTGGAATTTCTATACCAGTTATTTTCATTCAAGTGCCTACATTTTCATATCAACATTGCTTAAAAACAAGTTTTCAGCTCATATTACTTGCTGACAGCTATCATTTCTCAGCAGTTTCTTTCTAGTCATCTATTAGGTCTCTGATTGCTGGTTTGATAGCTGCAACTTAAGCATAGCTACACTGCAAGTCACAGGTCACACAAAATCAGCTCCTGGAAAGGTATGCTTTGGTGATCTTGCTCCATTAGCTAAATATCTTTCAGATCCTCCTTGAGAGTCAGGCTGGCCCAGAAAGCTGCCCTATAATTCACATTCCTTGATATTGACAGCATGAGCAGGCATAACAACCTACAGACTGAGGAGCTGTGAAACTGCTCACCAGTACATGACAAAACCAGAGCAACTCTTCAGAGAGAGGTGAATACCACTGCTACACATTGACAGCAAATGCAGATTGATTAATATTTCATTGCAGAGCCAAACATTTAATGTTATTCCTCTTTGAAATGTCACTGCACATCTGGGCATGGCTGCCTTCACTTTCTACATGCTACTTCTAAAAAGTTAACTTCTTCCCTCTTACCATAGATGGGTCTGTTGCCCACAGTGTGACTTCTCCTGGTACTGTTGCCCCAGGACTTTTAAAAAAATAGAATAGGTATTAGTGATGACAACTACTAGGTCACTGTTGTTCAAGGGTCTTCAAGAGAGTGGGGTTTAGGACTGCTCTGGAAGTGAAACACTCTTTTGGTAATGGATTATCCCAAAACAAGGTACTCTGATCAGTTAGTGAGGAACAGTCTGAAACCTTCCAGAAGTGACGGCCATGCTCTGCAGCAGCAAGCTGTAGAGAGGTCTGGGGAGTGTGATGTGGCGAACAGCAGCAGATACCCTGCTCACAAGCGTGCCTTTGGGTGGAGGCACTTCCTGCCGTGGCTGTAAGGCACATGGACCTGCTGAAGCCAACATGCACGAGCAGGGTGAAGCAGTTTCTGCAAGCTCTGATTTTAGCCAGAGACACAGGTAGGTGTAGTAAGGCACTCTAATGTCTTTTTAATTTCTGTGTGCACCATAATTAGGTATTAATCCCAGAAGTATAGAAAACAAATGATATGTTGACAGCTACTTGAAAACAAATATCTCACACTGCAATTCTTAATATAGCCACAGAGCTCCAGGCAAAAAGCACTTCATCAGTTCAAATGTACTATCCTAATTATAGCTTGTTTTAACTGAGATTTCTTTTCTCCATTTCCCTACCAAAAGATACCACCATTGAGTGAAAGAAAGTCCTTTACTCTTGCTGTAAAATGGAGTTACTTTACTTTAGAGTAGGATTTGGGCCCTACAGATAAATTGGGAAATACTTTTCCAAGGTGATGGTCAAATAGAAAGCTCACTGACACTGTTGTTACTACAATATGGAAGAGAATAATCCAAATGCTTTATACAGAGAGTTACTGAGCTGCAGTGAGTCACAGGTGTGGAGCGTCTACTACCACTCTCTAGTGAGGTCCTCAGTAAAGCCCCCAGTACAAGGCTGTGTTTCTACTTTCTATTCTTTATCATTTCCATTTGGCAGTAGAAAGAGTCCCTTTGGACCCACCCAGCCTGGTAATATCAGCAAAGAACTGCAGCCTGACATCAATAGCAGATTTTGCTTCATATATTTTGAAAAGTTCATTATGTTTGTTAATACACTTCGCTCTTTCTTCCTCTGGAATAGGCAAGATAAGGATGCATAGCTGGCTTCCTTTGCAAAGAAAGGTACTTGATTATCCAAATCCAGCAGTTTGTTTATCTGAAAAATAAATACAAAACATTATTTTATTAAGAGCTTCTGATCTTTGAAGACATAACTCCTAAATAAATACTAATTGCCAATATTACGTGTCACAAAGATTTTGCTTTAGTAGAATGTTGTTTTAGTCAATTCTCAGATCAAAAGAAACATTTAGATAAGTACAAAACCAAGAAAGATGTAGGGATTTTGGAATTTTTTTTATTATAAAATGTGTGTCTGTGTATGTCTGGTTTTTTTCCATAGGGAAAAAGATGGATGCTTTATCAAAACATCATAAAAAGCCAGATAAAGAATAGTTACTGTATTTTTCCCATTGAATCCCTGCCTGAGTTAAGTCAGTGGACTATTTGCTATAGACTCTTATAAGATTTGGACCAAGGTCATGAAATCTGGTCCAAGTCTATTGGAATGAATGAAATTCTTAACAGGGAACAAAGTATTCACATGAACAGCTTGCTTTCCCTCTAGCAGCTACCATGCCTTCAAAAGCCCAAGGTTTTGAAAAGTGGTCACATCTGGCAGAGGTTTAGGGAACAAGATAAAATTCTTGGGCTTAGAGGCAGAGTAATTTGTAGAAAATCAGCCCCTCCTGTGTAGAAATTTGCTGCCCATTACTCAATGAAATACTCAGTTCTTTGGTGATGAGCTGGAGCAGAAGTGCTTTACAGCATGACTCTCTCTACAAGCCAAACAAATATACTTTATTTCTTTATTAAATGTACTTAAATATTGATTTTGCTGACTGGTATGAGGATAATCAAAGCTACCTACAGCTCCTGGAGAATGAAAAGAGGATGAAGATAATCATGCATGCAGAGCAGGGCTGCATGCAATTTTCAAATGCACATGGAGCACACAAAACACCTTTGCTCCTGTGCTGGAGCTGGGACTGGTGCAGCGGTCTCACACAAGGGCTGCTGCAGGAGCTGTGCCCAGGCATTGCCCTCTGCCCCAGGTGGGGCTGCCTCTGAGAGGGACAAGCCAGATGGGAGCACTCTTTGTCCTTAATGTGTTCTCTTGGGAACCCAGGCACTGGCCTCCATGTGTGTCCCGTAAGAAAAACGTCTGTAAAGTCACCTGAGTGGCCACAGGCTCACTGACTCTCTCCTTGGGCTGCCAAGTCTTGCTGCAGATAGAAGTATTCCATGGTGACAGCAAACTTTCCTCCCATACCCAAGGCACGAGCACCTTTCTGCCTGCTAACACAGACCTGCATTTGGTTTAGTCTTCATGTAAAATAGAGTTTTTCTGTGCTCTAGCATTGCCTTGCCACTGCCACTCCAAGACAAACTAATTTATTACCACTGGGGAGACGATCAGCCTTGATGCACGTTTAGAGGCGATCGTGCATCTGGTAATGGTCAGTATTGGGCCACAGGACCTGCTGAGGAGCTATTTTTGAGCATCATGAGATGTCCCTGTGTGATGGAAGATGCTTAAAGTAAAGTAACTTATAGTTCATTTGCTCTTAGGCAGCCAGGAAATCAGGCAGCAATGTGCTGGGCCCTAGTGATGTAGATATATATAATGAAGCTGTGCCATATGTTCCTTTCAGAATTCCTATCATTTTCCATTTACCTAATTTAATATGCTTGGCATAACACAGAATATATACCTAACATACTGACATTCACAGAAGATACTTCTAGCAGACTAAAAGGTCTCAAAATTGTCCACAGGAAGAGTCAGAGCCTGTCTTTACTCAGCTATAATATCTGTATAAATTTCAATGAAGATTTTGCTTCCTGGTGAGGAACGTGAAAAAAGGCCATCTATTTATATTTTAGCCTAATAACCATCCTTCTGTCACTAAGACAAGTAAGCTTGAAATTGTTTCAAAATTTTCTTTATTTTCTCTGATCCATCATTATTTAAAGAATAATAATAAAAACACTTAGTATTCAAAAGCATATAGTTAAAACCCTGTCTTCTTAAGCGATTACACTTCAATGTCACTTCCAAAAAAAGACATATCTAATTTCACCATTGTCTCTCTGAAAGGTTAAGTATGCAGAGAAAAATTAATGCTTATGTTGATGTACAGATTATCTGTCTTGTCATTCAGTTTGATATTTTTCACAGACTATTTCAATGAATGACAGATAAATTGCAGTTACAACTGATTTCTGGATTTTCCCTCAAGAAAAAGGAAATGGAGGGGTTAAACCACCTCAGGAACTGTAATTTCAAAACATTTTTAAAGGCTGGGGATTTTTGTCATAGACATACATTTGTGTTTTTGGGGAGAGAGCAAACTCTGTGGCACGTAGTGAAAATTTGTTAATATGTAAGTCTTGAAAAGCAATGACTTTTTTTGATAGAAATAGCTTAATGCTCTCTCAGACTCCAGACAGGCCTTCACATGCCTCATATTTATGCAGATACGACTGACTTAATGCTTGAATGACACAATTTGCATTTTCCCTCTCAGGAAATGCTGTGTTAGTGCTCAGGACTGGAGTCTTGGCAGTGCACACTAAGCTGCATAGGGAAAGTCTCCAGTTCTCTGGGATTTGGGAGGGGGGATGTGTTCTCCCAGAGTCATTCCCAAAGACTAAACTTACATAAATAAAGTTGCATCAAGTTCTTCCACCTCCACTTTCCCCATTCCAGCTTATATATGAAGTACCTTTCCAGACAGACTATATTTATTCTGAACAAGCTGTTTCTGACCCACCATGGTTTAATGACTGGATTTGTGACTGAGGCAACAGCAGTGCATGTTTGCACGGACTTTAGGTAGGCTTTTGGCACAGGCTGTCAGCTTTTTTGCACCAAGTTTGGGCTAATATGGCCTGGACAGGGAGGTAAAAGCCTGATTAGATGATGAGGCTCAGAAGGTCATGTTTCCTGCTTGGGCCTGGAATGCCTGTAGTGAGTGGAGTATTCGCATGTCTGTTCTGGAACCTGTCCTGTCCAATGGCTTTACCAGTGGAGGAGTGTGCTCTCAGCAAGTTTTCGGATGATACCAAGCTGGGGGGACCAGATGATATACTGAGGTGTAGGGCTGCCAGCCATAGGGACTAAGACAGTCTGGAGGAATGGCACAGCAGGAAACTTATGAAATTCAACCAGGACAAATGCCAAGACTTGCACACGTGAAGAAAGAAGGCCCTGCGGTGATGTAGGCCAGGACTTACTGAGCCTGGTGAAAAGATGGCTGGGTGGGATGGACACAATAACCCAAGAGCAGCCACCCAGCAGCCACGGGGAGGTGGCAGGAGATGGAGATGAGCTCTTCTTGGTTATTCTTGGTGGAAGGTAAGAGACAGTCATCATTATTTGAAAAAAGAGATCAATTATAAGGAGAAGCCGTTCCCTATTGGGACAGTCAGGCAGTGGCACAGGCTGCCCAGAGATCTTCTGCATCTCCATCCTTGGAGGTTTTCAAAATTGGGTGAGATAAACTCCTAAGCAACCTGTTGTAGCCTTATGACTGACTCTGCCTTAGGTAGGAGGTTGGACCACAGATCTTCTGAGGTTGTTTCCCACCTGAATTATTCTGTGATTCTAAAACAGCTTCTGATAATGAACAGTAGTCTATGAATACAGGATTTGTTTCTACATATATATAGCTCCTGAATTAGTTGGGAGTGGCAGATGAAACTTGCAGCTCCCAGAGTGTTTTTTGGAAGTGGACTGAGATCTCTGACGTGCATTGACAGTGAGCTCCACAACACTGGGTGGTCTGGAACACAAGAAGTGTATAATCACCCAAAGAATGAGATTTTGTAATAAATTTCCAAATGTATTTGTTGGGGGGAAACTCTTTAAATAGTTCTAAAATACAGCTTGATATATTTATGAATGGGATTATGGGATACGATTGCCAGCAATGGCAGGGAAAGAATTCAGTGACCTAGAAGTGTGTGCAAGCTTACCTCTTTTGTTTAGACTAAAGCAAGGCTGAGCTCCTCATCTTCAAGAATAAATAAATGGAAAATTAAACATGGTAAATATTGTAAATATTTCATTGACACTTCATACTGTGAAATCGAAAACAATCTTTTACCAGTTCAAAGTTATTAGAGTTTGTAGCTGTTAGGCTTGATAACCATGATAATAAATGGTGTTTATATTCTAGTGCAAAATGGGTATCAGAACCAAAATGTACAAATACGGACAAACCTAATTAAGCTGTGATTGGTTTATTCATATCACAGCAGCTGAAGGCTATATGATAAACAGCTTCAAAGAGGGTGCAGCATATGTCATTGGCTTGATTATTTAAAAATTGACATTTTATTCAAACCCAAATTAAAAAAAGGAGATTGTATACAAATTCAGTCATGCTATAATGGTATTGCATTGCAACAAAACCCTAATTTTCTTCATGAAGTAATTGCATAGTTCCAGTTTGTCATGATAAATCAAGCCTGAACCCAAGCACAGGAAGAGCTAAAAAAAGTCAGTGCTCTTCATGATGCATGGTCCAGGATATAACCTTGTGAGAGTCAAATGTGGCACACATATTTATAGCCAGGTCACAGAAACTCTTTGTAGCCAAGCATAGTTTCTGTGGAAGGAAAGGCATGGTTCCACAGTAATGCACTGTACAAAGGGAGCATTTTTCTATTGACATACACCTGCCAAAGATCTGACTGCAGTCAGGGGAGCCATAGTCAAAGTTGTGTTTATATCTCCTTCAGTTTTAATAAAGCAGCAGTCCACAACCCTAACAGGCACATTTCATACTTACCGTGAGGATATATGGGGTGCTGCTGACCTTCCGCAGTGGGTTTGGGTATGGTCCTGAGTGCTCACGAGAAGGGATGAACCCTGAAACCTGGAATCTGGAGGGAAGAGCTCCAGGTCCTGCTGCTGCTGGTGCCACCAGAAGAACATGCAGGGAGGCAAATTCCCACAGCATGGCTGGTGTGCTCCTCAGCAGAAGCACAGTCAGATGAGATGGGGCTATTATGGGAGTGGTAAGGTACCATTCTGTTTTCACTGCACAGCACCATAAAGCAAATAAATAGTGCTTAGCCTATCTTGAAACTCTATAAAATTCCGTTGAGTGATACCAGGACTGATCACTGTAAGCTGACATTGCTACTTCCACATTCCTCCGAAAATCTGCCCAGTGCAACATACAAAGCATTGGCATGATGCCAGATTTGTTCAGCTCTGAGTGTTATTAACCACCAGAACTGCAACTAAAACATGGATGGTAACCTAAATATAAGCAACAGAAATGTGATACTGGGAAAACAAGACCAGAAAAACAAATTTGAAAGGGAATAATATTCATTAATTTAGTTGGAATTAAATAAATTAGATAAATTAGCTATGACTGAAAACTGCTTACAAGTTCCTATGAATAAAGTTCACATTGCTTTAAATAAAGAAAATAAAAGATTGATTTTTAAAGTTTTTTATGTACAGTGCCAGTGTCCCATGCAGAGAATGCTGCCTGGTAGGTATTTGATCAGAGTTACTGGTATTAAGGAAGTAAAGGCTTATTTCAGTTGGCTCAACTAAGATATAGAGTTCTGTGTGAAATTCTGAGTCTGCAGCAGCCAGGAAAAAATGGGGAAGGTCTTGCTGAAATCCTTCAGGACACCTGACAGCAGCAGGCAAAAATGTGAAATATGCCAGAATTTCTCCAGTGGCAGTAGATTTCTATCCTCAGGCAGTGTAACTGAATCCTAAACGTGTGTGTGTTTTACAGGGTAAAAGGATACAGAATGGTTATAAAAGTCACGAGTATTTCTGAGAATCTTTCCAGTGAGGATTTGGGAAGGAACTATTTCATCTACTGGCACGACCATGCATTGCAAGTATTGATCAAGGAAAAATTTATTTACAGAGATTTTTCAAATACAAACATAAAATAGCACATATTATATATATATATTTTACAAAAATGAATATTGAAATAATAAACATGGTACAGCACAATACAACATCAATGAGCTAAACATAACAGCAACAGAAATCTATGTCTGGAAGAAGTTTGCTGTTAGTTGTACGCAACCAACAGAGCTCTACAGTACCGTGAGTGGAATTTCCAATGGACAGGAAAACGTCCACTTACTGCATTTCATAAAAGTACTATAGGAAGGGTACATATGCCAAGTAATTATGTTGCATTTTGTAATAATGCTGAAAATACAGAATCTTAATAAAAGTTATATAGGGCTGAATAAGCAGTGGATAAATGTTTGGGGAAGAAAAATGTGTAGAGGTTATACAAAATACTGATAAAGTGGCTTATTGGTCCTTTTATTAAGTTTAATGTAGAGATTAAAAAGTGTTGCAACACCAAGTCTTAAACTACCAGAGAGAAGTAAAAAAAAAAAAAAAAAAAAAGGGGAGGAAAAAAAAGAAAGAAGAATCGCACCAAAACAAAGTTTCCTCTTTACTCATTTTGTGCCATGGTCAACATCTGTGTGTGCGTGTGTGCTTTCGGGAGCGCCGCACAGAGGGGCTGCGGGGCGCTACCCCAGCACGTGGGCACCGCCGCCCCTCACCAGCCTGTCCAGTAATTGGTGCATGCAGAATTTCACCATTTGCCAAAGCAGAGTTTTCCTTGCTTATATTTTTGTGGAGCAGACCCTGAGCAGGCTTGGGTGAGAGAGCCCATCCCTGCCCAGCCCAGCCGCGTGGCTTTGCACCACCCTTCACCTCCCCGCCACCCTGGGGCCGCCTGCCGTCCCACTCCTGAGAGAAAGCACTTGAAAATTCCTTGTCCGTCGTTGTTGTCCAGCAGACCCGGGCGAGCCCGGCAGGGCCCGCGCCCGGGGCCGGCTCAGTAGGGGTACTGCTTCTGCTTCTTGCCCGAGAAGCAGGCGAGCCAGGTGCACAGCAGCATGGCGGCCGCCGCGCCGCCGCCCGTGCAGTAGTAGGCCCAGCCGATGTGGCAGGTCCCTGCAAGGCAAACAGTGCGACACGGGTCAGCGTCAGAGCGGGGGAAGCGCCACCAGCACCACCCTCCCCCTCTGCCCGCCCAGGAAAACACTTTTCTGAGATTTCGGCCCACTTGTACGCCCACCTCAGACAGGGAATGCGGGGCGTGATTCAAGCTCTGCCACTGCAACGGCGGAGTTTGAAGCCGGATGCGGCTGAGGACTGCTGGGTGACCCTAGCCCAGGGCACAGGGACCTGCTCACATCCCCTCACACGGGCATCCCCCCTGACCGTCAGCAAAGGAGCGTGACACCAGGGGATCACCTGCATGGTGGCTGCTGTGGGAATGGAAGCATAGAGCCCAGAAATATAAAAATAGACAAATTTCCCTATCCCCACCCACGGTCACAACCCATTGTTGAAAACTTCACTGATCTTCTGTCTAATGAGTGTCACAATATGGCTTTGAATCCATTTAAAGGCCTCAGTATCTTTATTATACAGTCAAACTCATCACCAGTAAATGGTGCTGGGGAATCCCACAGTGGACCATAAAGTGATTACTTCCCTTGCAGGCACTGTGCCTGCAGTAGGGGAGGAGAGCAGAAAAAACAGCAGCTGCAGCAGGGAGGAAGCCTCTTTAGAGATCTCCAAAAGCAAGGAGATGGCTGCTTTTACTCCTCAGGATTTTAATCCATCTCAAAAGCAATTTTCACTTGGGCTGCATCATCTTTGGGGTTTTTTGAGTGCTTGGGACTTGTTACCACTGAGGTTTTTCCTGTGTTGTTGACACCTCGGGTGATATCACTCTGCTTTGAGCAGTGAGTGCTCTCAGTAAGGCACAAGCAGCAATGCAACACTTCTTTCTCAACCTTCCCAAAAGCAGCAGAAACCATTCTTCCTTTCAGAGAACAGAAGGTATGAATAGTTTCCATCTAGAAATAGGCGGCATGTTGATATTCTGTCCCAATGGCATCCCTGAGGCCCAGGCTTCAGGTTCAGGCAATTATCAACTCAGCTAATCCTGCCTTAGGCACCAGAAACATAAAATGTCTGTTCATCTTAACATGTCCAAGGCATTTGCATGCCTCAAGGCAGACAGCATTGCCACCGACTGTCTGCAGGATATCGTCTGGCAGGCTTTGTAAGGAGACATTAGTGGGAGGCAACACTTATGCTCCTGGTCACTTTGAAGATCTCACGCTGACACCACAGCAGGAAGCATACTTGTTTCCTTTTTCTTCTTCGTAACCCTCCCAAATTTTTATTTAAAAAATGTCCAGTGAAACAAAGATCCTGATGTGACCAAGAGGACTTGAGGATCTGTGCAGCCTTGGCTTGAGCTCACTAGCATCTCCCCTTAATGTGCTGGAGCAGACAGAGAGATTTACTTGATTTTGCCATCTAGTTGTGCTCTTCAGGTAACATCATTCTTGCCTTCCTTACAGAAGACCACACAGTCTGACTTCCTGAAGAGAAGGCCATCAGAAACCCTGGAGAGCTGTCAAGTGCCTGGCAATGTCCCTGATGCTGACACTTGCCCAATCACTCAGCAGCCCATGAAGAGACCTGTCTCTGGGCCACCCAATGCTTTGCCTATGTACACACCCTGTCCTTAGCTTCTGTTGGGAATTTCAAAAACAGACTTAAGCCTACACCAGATGTTTAAACCCACTGGATTGCTTTGAAAATGATCACGTTTATACCAGGGTAGGATGTGCTAAAGCATTTCTTGTGATAAGATGGACTCCATTTGATAGGTCTTTCTAAATTGTGAGGTAGTTCAAAAACTACTAGAGAATTGTAGTTGCAGCTTGAAAAAGTAAGTTTTTCTCATCATGATGTTTCCAGGTAGAGAAAATAAACGTCAAAATACTACTTTAAAGGGAGTTTAAAGATTCACCTGGTAGCACTGCCCAAAGCTGTAACCTAAGCAGGATAGAATGAAGTAAATTTGACCTTTTGCATGGTGTGATTTCAACTTTTGTACCTTGGCAGTGGGAGAGAGTATGTGTGACACATATTAAGAAGAAAGAGCTGTTAAATCAGTGTCAGAGATGTGTTCAACAGATACAGTGCACACATTCACTCTTGCCTGAAGAGTATAACATTTATTTCTCCATACCATGCTCCATTTACCCAAAGGACCACTGCCCTACTTAATGCTCTGAGGCATGGCAGGCAGGCAGCCTCTTGATCTAACAAATGCAATGTAGTTCACAAGTGTGAGCTGGGTCAAGATGAACAAATGAAACAATGGGAGAGCAGGGGAATGGATGAAAGAGCCGGGAGCTTGACCTTAGAGCAATAATAACACAGCAATAAACCTGGCCATGATTTCCAGCCCATGTCAAGAGCAATGGGAGGCCTTGGAAAGAATAGCTTGATCTGTACTTGGATAATGCTGAACAGAACAGAATTTCAACCTGCTGTGCTGAAGAAGAGCCTACAGCAGGGCAGGTGTCTGAGGATATAGGACTTAGCTACACTTTTCATGGCAAGTATAGTTAAGTATAGATATAAGGCCAGAGATAATCCATCTCAAAGGTACCCATTGCAATGAATGCCTACACTGCATAGCCATGTGTCAAAATGAAACAATACCACCCCTTTTACAACCCTATATTACATAAGGAGGAAAACATTTTGGAGTTATTGTTTCTGCTTTGCTGTTCTCATTTTACCATGTGTATGGCCTATTTTAGTCTACTGCATCCTGAAGAAAGATTGTTGGTTATCAATAATTGGGTAATTTAGTTGCAGTTTAAATTGTAAAATGACTTCTGCTTCACATTGATATGAAACATTCATTTTAAAAGGAACAGGAAGCTTTATAAAAAGCAGAGTTGAGAAGGTATTACTGCACTGACATCAGCAAGACTAGTCATGTATTCAGTGGTGAGCAAATGGTGAAGAGATTTGCAGAACTGGGGCTTAAATTCAACCATCAAGTAGAGCAGTTTGCATTCATGGAGCCTGTCATATAAAAGATCAGAAATCCAGTATTGCAGTTTCCCTTTTTCTTTAATGTCAAAGTTCTAAAATGGAAAGCAACACTGCCTAAATACTTGACAGAATTAAAGCAGTTATTGAAGCCATGTCAATTTTCACACACACAAAAAGGCACAAAAGCTTTGTTGTTTTCCTTAAGGATGCATTGGAATATATATATATATACACATATAGGTAGAAGAGTGCCCATCCATTGAGGCTGTGGAGATGCAAGCAAGAATGTGTACATGTTCTTGCTCCTAAGATGGCCTAGATCTGGTTTTATGCCAAAATAAATTCCCAGCAGTTGAAGTGCTCTTCTAGCTGAGAGAGATGACACACATCACAGCAGCTTGCTTCTCTGCACAGAAGTGGTGTTGCTTTTAACAAATCAGTCTTCACCTGACAGGTCAGTATTGAGGGAGAAGCTGTGGCTTCAGCACTTCAGCACTTTGTTAATTCTAGATTTTTTATTTTTTAATTTTTTTTTAAGAGAGCATAAATAATTGGAGCTCTTGGTTGTTCAGTGAAGCAGGACTGTCCAAATTGGCTCAAGTAGATTTATAGCCAGCCATTAAGAACCTTGTTTTCACCTCTGTTTTACTGGGATTGGCAGCAAGAGAGTGTCAGGATGAACACTGAAATAACAGAATCATGGAGCTTGAAGCTATAGGGAAGGATGGCCATTTTCCAAGGAAATAAAGGAATGAAAGACTGGATACACTGCACTCTCTTTTAAGAGGATTGAGAAAAATCATGGTCCCTGAGGACAGAGGACAAAAATTATGGTGAGCGAGGACACTATCAAAAGAAGATTTAGAGGAAAGAGTCCCATGGAACATAAGACAATATTTACTAAATCAAAAGAAATCAGTAAATGTGGAAGGGTAGTTTTGCAGTGATGAATGGGCTTACTAAAAAGCATTTCCATGCCTTTTCCTGATTTCTAATGTGATCCTCAAGGCCAGGATATGCATCCCCTTGCTCCTCTCTTCCTCTTGAATATATAGGCAAATAAAGATTAAGACAAATTTGGGAGTGAGTAAAATTTGGCAACAGAAAATATACAGATACTTGATCTACCACGGAGCTGTGCCAGGATCCAGTTGCCAAAACATAATTTTACCAGGATTTCTATTCATGATGTCTTATAAATAATTATCACATATAATTATCGAGGTCTTGGAAATAACATATGGTTTCATCTAAAATAACCAATAATTGCCACTTATGAAAAAATATCCTGAATATGAAAGTGTCTTGGATGCAAACCTGTTAATTGCAAGATTTAGTATCTTAAATATTTGTACCTTTTTTGCTGTTAATTTTAAGACTATCCTGGACTTGCAGTCTGGAGTATTTGGCAAACTCTAATCAATTAACCTTAAGTACAGCCTGTTTTCCAAGTTGAAGGAGAAAAGGTTTCAGAATTAGCCAGACTGTAGAGTACAAATTATATACCTTCAAAAATAAAACCTACAATTCCTACTTCCAAGAAGTTGTGCGGGAATTCTAATTAACAGGTTCACATGAGAATACAGTACTATAGAGAATATGAATTCATATAATCAATCAGAGTGTTGGAAAAGTAATCAGAAAAAAAAAACAAAGAGTGTGATGCTAAAGGATATACTGGGATTTGGAAATATGAAAGACATAAATGAATGTAAAAGATAATCAGCTAATTAATAAGAAGGCAAAATTATTTTGAAACAAAGCCAAGAAAAATTAAATAGATGAAGATCTTTTTCTTGACACAGCAACAATGAAATACTGTCATGTGAAATCAGCTGCAAAAGCAGGAAAAGAAGTTGAAACTTGGAATGCGTCCAGAAAGAATTAAAGTAGTTATGTGAAACAAAGAAAGAACACTATATAAGGTAAAACTTCAGCCCAGCAAACAGCCTGATACAAAATAATGAATTCAGTGGAGCTGGTTACTTTTTCTGTTGCACAGATGACTTTCTCAATGGATTTACCTTTTAAAAAATGATACAATTTTTTTAATGTGGTTGGTTTTTTTTCAAGCTATCTTGGTTACTTAGAATTAGTCTGTAACTAAATGCGCAAAATTTCATAAAGTTCCGAAGGATAAAAAAGTGGGGAAAAAACGCCAACTTGAAATTCTTAGTCCTGCTGTATGCAGACACTCACTTATATGATCAAATCCTCCTTTCTTTGGAGAATCACTAAATTTTGTTTAAACAAACCTCAAATTTGCTGTAGCTGCGTATTTATCATGGAGGAATGAAGAGAAACCAATACCCAGTGTCAATCACAATGCTCAAATTCCCAAGAGCAAATAGTTTATGTGCTGCTAATGAGGGGCTCCCTCA
This sequence comes from Callaeas wilsoni, assembly GCA_013398955.1. Lineage (NCBI taxonomy): Eukaryota > Metazoa > Chordata > Aves > Passeriformes > Callaeidae > Callaeas > Callaeas wilsoni. Next base: position 99,922 of record VWPU01017528.1, read on the forward strand.
GCCTCCTGCAAGAAGTTAGCAGAAAGCTCACCTAATGCAGAAGTGAAATCAATTTCACCTCTCTTTGAACATCCACAATGCTGAGATTCACACTGGACTAGTACCCCAGACTCCCTTCAGAGATGATGAAGAGGAAAAGTCACTTACAAAAGTGTGTTTTATTTCCTCTTAAAGTAAACATGTAAAGTACAGCAGGTGAACTCTGCTCTGGTTGCTCCTATTTTTCTCCCTTTTAACTAGGAAGTGATTCCAAACAACCAGTTCAGCTGCCCTTTTTGAATAATAAAGAGCACCAAATACTTGCTCCAGGTGATCTGAGTCCCCTTCTGGATGCTCCTGCTTATGTCTACTGACTGCAGCAGGTTCTTGTATGACCATGTCTATTTCTGGCAACAAAGGTATGGGCCTTATTGCAGAATGATAGAATGGACTGGGTTGGAAGGGACCTTAAAGACCACCTAGTTCCACTCCCCCTGCCCTAGGCAGGGAACCTTCTGCCAGACCAGGCTGCTCAGATCATCCAGCCTTGCCTGGAACACTGCCAGGGATGGGGCATCAACAGCTTCTCTGGGCAACCTGTTCCTGTTTCTCACCACCCTCACAGTAAAGAATTTCTGCCTAATATCTAAACCCACTTTTTCAGTTTGAAGCAATTCCCCCTTGTTCTGTCACTACATGCTCTTGTAAATAGTCTCTCCTTATCTTAGACGGAGTATATGTGGACCTTGATATAGTCACCAAAAGCTTACAAAGATTTAAGAGTGGAAGCTGTTTGGGTAGCACTAAAGAGGAAATGTTTCTTGATGGAATACTTCCTTTACTAGCATGTAGTTTACTCAGTCATTTATCTAAGAACTCAGCAGCTGCAGCTCAAGTATGCTTGTAAAGGTTGCGCTCAGTCCCAGTCAAAAAATGAATGTGTGAAATCTCTGTGCTGTTTGCAGAAGATCTGCAAACAAGAAAAATGACTTTTTCAAATAGGTTGCTCATAAAAAAACCAACTTTGAATATTTTGTCTTTAATAGAATTCTAACAAATTGTCCTCCCTTCTATATCCTTTTCTTGATTCTTTGGCAGTCTATGTCAACACTCAGCCAGATGCCGAAATGATGCCACCTAAGACAAATTAAATAGTTGATAAAGCCTTTTTTACATCCACACTGCTTTCTGTGGGTTTTTTATGCTATTTTAGTAACCGCACTGTTTGCTTTTGAAAGTGCTTTAAAGATCATTTACTCTAACATTTCTACAGCAAAAGTAATTATCAATTCACAGTTTTCTTTAAGTATTTCAAACTCTCTAAAAGTGGCAAAGGGGAACCTTAATAATAATATCTGGAAACAAGTATCCATCAAGAGAGAAGTTTGTGAGAGCTTTTGAGGCCAATCCAGCTGCTTGTTTAGTTCAGGATGGGAGCCAGGCGTTTAAGTTGCTCTCTAGACAGCGACTTTGGCCAGGTAAGCCCTTTCACGGAAGTCCACAAACAGAGGGGCTGCCACAGACGGTAAGCAAAGGTGTGTGTTTAGAGCTATCTGCTTTGGCTGCTGCTGCTGCTGCAGCTGGGCCCCCAGGTCAAGGATGTCTCTGACCATGAAGATAGAGATAGAGCTACCATATTTTGTCAAAGAAAGAAAAAATATTTTACAAGTAGTTCAAAAAAAGTTCTATTAAAAATGGACTTTATCTTAAATTTCGTGTCTTCATTCTTTCTGGTTAATAAGTACCTAATATCACTTCATACATCTGCTGGTTGGGAAGTGGCAGCTGGTGGCTCGTGATGACATGAATCATCTATGTTTCAGTAAGTGAATCTTACTCTAGGTAAACATTTTGCTGTTTGGGCTCTTAGGCATTGGTTTCATAGTGCTGTTTCACCAGATGCCAACTGAGGCTCGATTTTGTGAGTTAAATTGAGCATGCCCTGACCTCTCCGGGACCTTCTGTGGAACTTGGCTGCCTCTGTACCCATCACAACAGAAATCAGCATGCAAAACTGAGCAGTTTCCACATGCACATCCAAGGAAACCAATGGCCTAAAATGAAATCTCACATTGATTTTAGACGTTCAAAACCAAAACAAATGTGTTTACATGTGCACACTCACACTGCCCCTTTAAAACCGGCAGGCAAGTTCAGAAGGTTTCTTCACACAGCTTAAATATGCGCAATGTGGAAGCTTTTGCAAATGTCTAGTGCAGTCTTCACTTTAGTGCATACTCTCATCTTAATGCAGAGTCCTTCACTTTAATGAATTTCCTGATAAAACACTCATTCTTCAACTGCTTTTCTTGTGTGTTACATTTAGAAATGAAAACAAAATGGTATTAGTGCCTCTAGCTCAGCAAAACTGAATGTGTGCTATATGATATGCCATAATCACGGCTACTTTTGGGAAATTGCCTGCTAATTCCTTTTGCAGACCTGGGGATTTTGTAGCTCTGACTCACTTCCAAACCCTTCAGCCAGCAGCTCCATCCTGCTGTGCCACGTCACTGCTGCCCTGAATGGGCCCACAGGCAACTCTGGGGTGTGAATAATGCAACATAACAGTAACAGTTTGCATGGGGGCAAGAGATTAAGATGATTTTGATCCATCTGCAGTGAAAGGCAGTCCCTCTGGGCACTGCCCATTTCCTACTTCAGTCTCCACCTCAGGCACTATTAGCCTGTTGCCAAATTACACTACAGACTTTGACTCAGTCAATGAGCAAGCAACTGTGCTGGTTTAAAACATAAACATCTATTTTTTTTCTTACCCCCATTTATTTATATTGCCCTATTTCTAGGAGTTAACACCCTAAAAACAGTGGTAGAAGATTTCTCCTGTTCATAATCTAGTGTTTCAGTGGGAACTCTGCTCCACTGTGACCTGTGATCCAGATGGGATGCTGCAATAGGGAGCAGGGCTCCAAGACCTTCATACAGGTCATGCTCACTGCTGAGAAGCTGGGAACTACAAGCAGAGCAACACAGCACAGACATATCATGGCCTTAACCTCTCAACAAGATTTGCAAGAGGTCATTTGTCAAAGGCCTAATCTATCAGAGTGCATTTTTCATGATGGCAAAACCGTATTTCTAGAGAAGAGCGGGAGCAAGCCCCTCTACAGGTGCACCAGTCTCTGTCTGTCTATTTTTGGAGGTTATTGCCCATCCCCCTTAGCAAAACAGCTCATCTGTTGAATGTAATTTAATCAACAAATGGAGTTGTCCTTGGCAGGGTATCTTCATTTGAAGAATAACTCCGCTTTGTCAGAGATGGAGCTGTACAACCACTTTTATTTGACTGAAAAAAATTAGCCCAATTAAATACATAAATGTTTAAGTAAATCCTTTGGACATAGTTCACTTAATATAACCCAAATAAATATCCATTTTTAAAGACAGCAGTAAACTGCTGGGTATTTCACAATGTCAGCTCAGGTTTTCTAGAAAAGAATACTCAAATCCACTTAAATTAAAGGCATAGTCATTTTTCCCGCAGCCTTTTAAAATATTACTTTGGAATCTACACGGAAATGTGTGCGTTTGGCAGGAGTGGAGGGAGGGGGTCCCCTCTTCACAATATGGGCCATCTCAGCACTATTTAGAGTGCCTATTAGTCTAATGCCTTTTCAGAGTGCCTGAAGACATGGAGAAGCATTTCTTATCTAGCACACCCACTAAAGATTAGGCTTTTTTCCTGGGTTCTTAGCATTGCTATTTATTTATTCTCTCTAGTTATGACCATGTTATGGGGGCAGGGGTTTGTCATGTTTTCGTTAAGCAAAAATTGTCATTAAATTACTAATTCTAGTATATTTCTGGCTGACATTACATATCCCAGTGCACAATTCAGCTGCTTCTCAAGACAGTTTTTGCAGTCTCTCATCTGTACCTGCCTCTCGTTCTTATTTATGTTCCTATAATATAGATTGCAGCTCCTGGCTTTTATTTTCTACCTTCAACCACAACCATTTGCCTCCCTTACTTTTTCTAAGTGCAGAACAAGCATCAGTGCTGAACTCACACTTTTGCTGGCTCTGCGGTCAAACCTGTTGAGCTTTGACCCTCTCCCAACCGCATGCGCACGTTCCCCATGGCCCAGGCTGCAGCACTTGCTCTGCCATCGTGGAAGAGAAGGCTGAGTGCTGTCTGCTGATCAGCACTCCTATGAACAACCTCTCCTTTGAGAGTAACCACGTGCTGAATTACCCTCCCGGTGTCATCCTCACTGGCACCAGCATTCCCATGTCACATTTCTCCCACTGGCAAACCAGTGCAGGGCTCACAGCAGCTCAGATTTTCTGACAGCAGATTTTGAATGCAGCATGCTTCTTCAGATAACTCATTTCACAGGCTCAGAAACAGAAAGCATATCATTGCCGTTTAATCAAATTAAATATTCAAATGAAAGCAATAATTACTTAAATTTGTCTTGAGACTCAGTAAGATTAAGTCTTTGAAACATCATTTTTGGCCTGTAGGCTATAATGAGTACGCCAGTCTCTAATGATTCAGAAGAGACCTAGAGGATTGGGGTTATCACCAACCAAGAGGTATTTATGAAAGATGAGTGGCAGGGTTATTAAATGGCCCTCGGACAGTACCTCTTCTTTACAGATGGTTTTGATAACACATCATCAAACAGACACTGACATTAAGTAAAAAAAATCATAGCTGAGCATTTAAGTTCACTGCCAGTGCACGTGGAAAAGAGATGTTTAGTGGCAGGGCTGCCTAGCAGAAATCACTGCAGCAAATTTCAGCTCTCATTATGATCTGTTAATTAATGTGTTGACATACGATTGCAGCAGATCAGTGAGACCAGCGCTGCTGACAAGTCTAGGCATGTGTAACACATGGGCTGTGTGCTCCAGGTCCAGAAAACACAGTCAGAGCACTGTGCCTTCACAGTTAATGCAAGACTTCTCATGCGTACCTGGAAGGAAAGCTGCCAGCTGACATTTTTCACATGGGTTTCTCCATAGACTTTTAAGGCAGAGTGACTCAATTTATGCAAATATCTGACTCATGAGTCAAGACTGAGACAGTGAAGGTGGTCTTGGAGACACTGCTCTGACTCTGGGCATGACAGTGCATAAAGGTAACAGTTTGTAACTGCCCAAGTGCTTCAAAGAGGTCACACTGTCACAACACTCACCTTCTGTGAGTCTGCAGAGAAATAACCTGGAAGGTAATACTCTTCTGCACCTGGGAACAAACATGGGACACAAGCTGGAATCCCAGAAGCAGAGCTGCTCACATACTTGGCACGGAAGAGCAGGAACCAGTGTGCACCAGAGTTGCTAGCTGGCCTTTCAAAGAGTGCACTGCTCAATGGGCTGGCCAGGATCTACTTGAGGCTTCCACACAGGATTGGCCACGGGCAGCAATGAACCTGAATCTTCTCTGCAACAGTTACCACAGAGTTTTGCCTGGTCTTTCTACTATATTCTTTGACAAACCTTTCCATGGAGCTGGGAATCTTTGTTCTGGAACTTTTTTCCTGCTAGTTAATTATACATTTCTGTTCTTATTGCTCTCTCTCCTTTGTGTTTAAATCTTTCAATAACTAGATGAATGAAAAATTTGCAGGAACTTTTTATACTTCACTGAAGAGCAAATTTAATATCAACAGCACAGAAGGCTATTAGAGTTCAGCATAACAAGGTAAAGCTTCTAGAGCACATACACATCCCTTGAGCACCATCATAGGTGGTTGCTGATAACACATCGGTGGCACTGTAGCCATGGGTGCTGACATTGGCTATGAGAATTTCTGGTCCCCTGCCAGATCAAACGCACTCAAAACACCACAGGAATTCTGTTGGGGAAACTGGCATGGAGCATCTCTCCAAAAGCAGTATTTTTTTATCTTTCAACGTCAATTCTTTGGCATATCTTGACAAGAAACACCTCTGAGATGGGAACAAATCTCCATACTCCTGAAATCTGACAGAAACATCAGTGTAAAATCAAGAGAAAATGCAGCAGGTTTGTCTTTAACTCTAGGAGACCATTTTTGTCTACTATTCCTTGCACTGGGATTACTGTCAGGCCCTGCATAAGTCCTGCACACACACCAATGGAAAGAATTTCTAAGATTAACTAAGATTTAGCTTGCAAGGGCTGGAAACGGGGAGCTCTGTATGCTTCGGAGTGGAAGGTCTCAAGTCTGTGGGGGGGTCAAGGCGATTAGTCCCTCCTGCTCCTTCAGAAGGATTGCACATCCCCTTCTTCCTCAAGCAACAGAGGATCAGAGAATACTTATAGAGAAGGGTACCAGCAATTGCATTGATCCTTCCAGCTAAACAAGGACTAGGACATGCATTCAAACATCAGATCCTGATCATCCACACTGCTTAATCCTTAGGTCGCTGCTGTTTCCTTGTTTTCTAGAGCCCCTCTAGAGAAAGCACAGGTGTGAGCCTGCTTTGGCTGCATCCCTGGCTCTCATTCCAGGCGCGGCGCAGTCAGCAGCAGTAAGAAAAGCTTGTTTGGGAGAAGGCAAACATAGGGTGCAAGTGATTTTTGCCAGCTTCCCAAGTATGTGAGTAACATACAAATACACTCTAGGCTTGTGACAGAAGGCCATAAACATCCCAGAATTCAAAGACAGCAAATTTCACTCATGGAGAATTACCCTGACCTGTGCTCTGATGGGATGCCTCTGTCTGCCCTGTCAAGATCTCCAGGAGTGTTACCTCCCATATTGAAAGACTATTAAATCTGATTTATTTCTTAAAATATGGATATATACATACATATACACATATATTTTCTTTTATAATGTTCTTCTGGAAAGTATTTCCAGAGATCTATCTGAACTCCCCTGCCTCGGCACCATACCAGAATTATGCAATATTAATAGCCTACCACACACAGGTAGGTTGCTTCACCAAGCCTGTGCTTATGTCCTAGTTTGCTTTTATGGCCAACACATAGAGGAGTCTAATGTGGCTGAGATGCTCTGGTGATGACTCACCCAATTCAAACTGGTTGGAAAGGTTACCACAGGTTTGTCTGACTTCTTCACTGTCCCAGCCAAGAGGATAGAGGGCACAACCAGAGCCGATCAACAAACCTATAGAGAGAAAGGGAAATAAAGGTTTACACAAGAAATTGCCATTAGCATAAATACAAGCTGCCACTTGGGAATCAAAGTGTCAAACTGCAATTTGGGAATCCCAGAGAAAAAGAAGTCTCTTCTTCTCCTAGAAACAGATGAAAATCATTTGAACTGCTGCCTTCTGTTGCAGTGTTTTAGACGTGGTTTGTGGGCTGAAGCCAGTCTGAGCAGCTCAGCATCAGAAGCCATGCTCAGCTTCTGAAGCTTTTATCTGAGAGCTTTTAGACTCCTCTTCTACTCTCCAGAATGGCTAAATATGCAGTTTAGAATACACAACTGTGGTTAAATAGAAGCATGTTAATGACAGCATTTACAAGCTGATTGTTTCTGATTAATTAAAACAACAATCAACCAGGGTCCATCAAGGTTCCATCAGGAAAACTGACAGTTGTGCTAATCTGTTGCCATTTTCCTTTGTTTTTCACTCTTTCAAAAGCAAGAGAATAATGGTTTCATATAACTTGATCAATGCATACCACACGTACACACTCCACAAAGTTTTCTTAATTCATTCAACTGAAACAACTGAGGTCTTGAGTCATTCACCTGTTATCATACTTGGTTTAACATTCACAAGGTGCTTTTCTTTCTCCAGCCCTCATACTGCCCCAAACAGATGTGTTTTGGCAAATCCTGTCCCTTCACAAGACCTTGTTGGGAATCAGCAATGTACCCATGCACCATGACTATTTTGCAGAAGTGGCATTTTTATCATATTGCATTCTCAGCTGTCACTGCAGCAGCTGCCAAAAGACTGATGTAGCTGGCAAAGCATTGTACACAGACAGCCTAGAGAGAACATTTCAGTGTATGTTACAACGTTTAAATGTTGCCTCCTTTGTGTCAGATCTTATTTATGAGATTGGAAACAAATCACTCTGTAGATAATGGGCTAGGAGCACCTGACACTTGACAGGCTGTAAAGCCAAGCAAGCCCTCTCAAGGTTTGCAGGGGTGCCTTTTACCTGCTAGGCAGAGCACAAGGTTTCAAGCCCTACAGCTGCCACTCTGGGCTGACTTTGGGCATATCTCTTGACGTCACATCTTGCTCCTCCTCTGTCGACAATAAGGAGCATATGCTCCCTGGCAAAGCATTTCTGCTGCCATGCTCCCAGTGCAGAAAAGCCCTGGGTGTTGGGACGGAGACACTGTGGACATCACACCAGTCTAACAGGACTCCTGAGAGGGATTATGGCTCAGGACCTGGAGCTTGCTGTACCTTTCTACTATCTCCATTCTCAAGATACCTAAGCTTCTCATATTGCTGCTGTTCGTGTAAGATACAGAAATCATCTTATTATGTTCTTGATTTGCTCAAAGACACACCTGAACAAGGCACTGAAGTCCAGAAGTGGTATCTCATCTTTCTTCAAAAGATGTTTAATGCTCTTAGCATCTTGGCTGTTAGCAAAGTAGCTCAGCAGCTTCTCTGCTGCTCCTCCAAGCGCACCTGCCCCTGTTTAAGCCCAGTATTAGCTCCTTGGATCTTCCCTACCTAAGGTCAAATTTCTTCTTGCTGCTCAAGCCTACTTCTTCCTTCCCTTGTTGAGCAGTCATTGCCTGCTCCTGTTTCCATATCTACATCACATAACAAAAAAGAAATCCCTGAGGCAGCCCTCTCTCAGATGCTGCATGCACGCAACAGCTGTGACAGAAGAAAAGTAATTAAGGACATGTGAACGCTAGGTATTTTCAGAACTTTCCCTGATATGGGTATGGTTGCTTCTAATGTCCTCACTAATATCTTTCACAGTATCATTAGATTTTTTTTTCCCCTAGGGCCATAGAGCTAAAGGCAGCTGGTAGAATCCATGTAAATGAGAATCACTTCTAATTAAATTCTCAGAAAGGATGTTTCTCAAACAAGAGAATTTAGGCCAAAACTGTGTCTACATTTGTTAAAGAGAGCCTAAGACTCTCAAAAAAGCCCCTGCTGATTCTCTCTTGAACTGTTAAAGCAAGAAAGGTGTTGTGAAGCACTGACAGCATGGGTGGTGTGCTAGGGCAGGACCCCAAGGGGCAAGGAGGAACATCACCACTGATGAAGAGAATGGCTGGGGAAGGGAGGAAGAGCACCTAGATACCAGCGTCAGCCTCACAGACTAGTGGACTGTGGCAGCCCCAGCCAGTCCTGCCGTGGTTCTGACCCCTTCTCACACTGCTCGTGGTGGCCGAGATGTGCCCAGTGCCAGCCCAGGCAGCCACAGCTCAGGAGCTGCTCTGGCCCAAAGTGAACCGCCCCGGCTGGGCTGTTTGCAATCAGCTTGTGTACTTGAACAGACTGTCGGGAAGACCTTGCAAATGCTCAAAGGGCTCTGTTGCGAGGGGCAGGGAGACATATGCAGGGGGTAGGAGGGAAGGCAGGCTTGCACCCGCCTGCCTTGGGCCAGATTAAACAGTGGCCAGCCCTTCCTCACAAATAGGTCCTGGGAAAGCCTTCTGCCCAGTTCTTCCAGGAGAGCACAACAGCAGCACTGAAGAGAAGTGAAAGGACTATTAGCATAACAATGCTGCTCCTCCAAACCCAGAACAAGCTCTTACTCAGCCCTTGCCAATTACTCTCCTCAGGTGGCAAGAGTGTCTAGTGCCCACTGCATTCACAGACTGTTTGTTTTCAGCTCTCTTTAGGTTTTGTTGCAGCAACAGGTTGTTGTTTGGGTTTTTTCCCACGAATATTGCTCACAGCACTTTCCACTGCCACTCTCCAAACACAGCTCATCCTTTTCCAAACACGAGTACCTGTTCACTCTTTCTGCCTCTGATGCTACACTGGATCAGTGGTCACAAACCTTGGCAATTTATTTCCTTCCATATTCAGACTCCTTCAGCCCACTGTCACACCTCTTTTCCCATTTCTGTACAGCCATGTAAGTTCAAAGCCCGGTTTCAGTGCAAATAAATTCTGGGGTTCAGTCAAAAATTCCTTAGCGATGCAATATGCTGTAATGTTGAATTGCTCCAAAGGAGCTCACACAAGGATGCTTGCCGTTAAAGCCATTCCACCACTGTCTAACAACCAGCTCACAGCACCCATCGCTGAGCCTCACCATTAGCTGCGCCTCCTAGAATGAGATAAACCAAATAAGGGAAAACTATGTCGGAAAGCCTCCTTAACCCAGTGGCAGCTGGCTCTCCAGCTGGGTATGGGCTTTATCAGCTCTGAGTTTCACTTATGGAGTAGCAGTCACCCAGCACTGCAGCTTCTTTTCCTCTCGCAGCCTGCACTGACTGGGATGATGAGATCAAATGGGAAACCACTGCCTATTGCTGGTGCTGCCACATGACCCCGAAGCACAAGAGGCAGCATGCTTATGTGCAAAGGACAAGGTATAAAGCTATGGGCAAGCTCACACACTTCTTTGAGTGAACACAACACCTTTCAGAGACCAACGGTGTGCCATGAGCATGGGTTTGTGTTCCCATCTGGCAAAAAGTCTTATATAAATATTTGTTTTGTCACAGGTACCCACTGCCTACAAGACTTAAAGCTGTTGCTCTGGCATGTCCTTTGATATCACTGCTTTTCAGCTGGTTTTGACTGACCTTCAGACAGTTCCCTTTTGTGGTGCATATGCACCTGTTGCGGATTTGTGTCTATTGACAAAACACTTGTGTCCTCCAGTACTTCTTGCATGCAAGGTTCAGGCCAGGCTCAGGGATTTGCCTTCAGCATAAGACTTCCACAAAGAGCCTACTAGTCAGCAAGAAAATTTTCACAAGCTTTGCTTTATGCCCTGAGGTATATTTATATGTATGAGTATGTGTGTGTCATGTCCCATTGCTTTCAGCAGGATTCTACATGACTTCAACAGGGCTGATGCTGCCTTGGTCTGCATGGGCACTGAAGTTGGGAACTCGCATTTCAGCTCCCTTACTTTATGCACTGAAAGCGTGGAGTGTGCCTCAAAGCCCATGGTATTAATAGAATTTGGATGAAAGCCCCTCAGTCCCTTCCTTCCCTTCTAATCAATCCATCCCTGTTTGTAAGCAACTGTGTGGATCAGATCCTGCAAAAGCAAAAAGGCTGCATACTATTACCACTAATAATTCATACACGCTCACAGCCAATTTATTTAATCACAGAGGATGTAGATCCTGCTGAACAGCTGCAACCTCCACGCTGAATCCAAGGGCTGAGAACCCAGTGGAAATCATAAAGCTAATTTTGCAGCTTCAGTTCAGAGCAGTTACTAGTTTAGCTGAAGAGTCACATTCTGGCCTGCTCTACAGTTATTGCATTTAGCCAGCTATGCTACCCAGGACACCACGCCCATCTTTACAGCTGCCTAAAATGCTTAGGATGCCTATAACATTTTTTTTAAAAGGAAGAAAACCAAAACCAACAATGTGCTGTAATTACCATTCTCTGTAATCTTCCATTATCCACTACAGTCATGAAAAGAAATTGAAAGTGGAAGGAAATGTGCAGATCCGTAAATGGCATCTTCACAAAAGGAGCTGCAGCCTTGAGGTGTGAGGGACCCAGTTCAGTGGGACAGGGCAAGTCAGCAAGTGGAGGTGCTGGTGGCACTTGGCAGCTGTTTTAGATGACGTACCATGCACCAGTAGAGGTGTTGGCACTGTCACAGACCAGCTTTTCTGGAGAGGTTCCATATTTGGGAACGAAACAGGCTCCTTGCCCTGGTCTGTGAAACACTGCTATTGTGAGTGCTGCATCTGGCTCAATGTGCTAGCAAGGCATGGGGAGAGACATGCAGGGCTGACTGAGCACAACCAGCCTTGGCAATCCAAAGCTGGAATAAAGAGCTTAGCTTCACTATTTAAGAGGGTCCCAGATAGCCCCTGGGCTCTCTGCGTGGTCCATGCAGAATGATGGATCCCTTCAAAGAGTGATCTAAAACCAGCCTATATGGCTAAGTGAGGAGCTGCCCAGACCTACAAATTGTAAAACTACAAACCAGGGGGTCATACAGCGGATGCCTCAATATTAAACCACATGGAGTAATTCTTGTCCCTCCCAGATTGCCTTCCCTGTCACTCTTGCTGTGACTATAATGCATGATCATATTTTAGTGGCACTTAGCACTTGAAAGATTATCTTGTCTGTCTGGAGTGGTGCTTGTGATTGAAAATAATTACATATAACAGGTTCTGCATATGGTGGATGCGGCAGGGAAGGGACAGTAATTACATTAGTGGCTTGGCACAGATCTAGGTCTCATCTTTGAAGTGATAAAGAAATGATTTGTGGCATGCAGCAAACAGCTTACTCCAAGAGGTAAAATATTAACCACTATTAGTATCTCCAAGAATAGCTTGGATATGAGCAAATCTTGAACAATAAATACAGAAAGATTAACAAACCAAGAGATGTTAACCAGATTTTGCTGTGGGCAAAATGATTGCACTCATAAACACCAAGATGTATTGGCAAAAGCCAGTGTACAACAAAGGAAACTTGCAAATCCCTGTGGTGGGCTGTCCTCAGACTGCTGCTGTGCATTCAATGGGAGCCTCCACTCAAGGACATGATGTGCCTTAAATAACCCATGCAGACGTCACATCATAAATTAATTGCAACTGGCCTGACCATTCATAGGCTGAAAGTCCTGTTTCACAGACTCAGCTCTTCCTCTCACTTGTTGAGGGCACAGCGTTCCCTGATTGCTAAATGGCTAATTCTTGGTTATTTTGTCAGTCCATCTGATGACTGCATCCCCCAAAAGCCTGGTAAATAAAGCCAAACCTTCCATAGTCTCCTTCCTACTCCCTTGCATAGGATGAATCTAAGCACATGATTCAGCTAAGTCTGATGATGAAAGCCATCAGAGTTTGATGAATAAAGAGAGGTAGTGATAGCAGCGAATGAGGCACTTAGCTTTGGACTCAGCCTCAGAGTCTTGCTGCTACAAAACGCATTTTAAAATGGTAACTAAACCCATGGTGGCTTTCCTTGATTATCGGCTTTTTAAGAGCTTTTTACATGTATTCATTTTTTGTATATCCTCAGCTCCAGACAGTTATACCCTATGAATGCAGCGAAAGGGACTGCTGGGCATCATAAAGGCCTCCTTGCCCAGCAGTTAGAAGGGTCTGCACTGCTGTAACAGGGACCCTGGGAAGCCTCTGAAGAAGGAAGGAGCCTTTCATTGGGCCTTGTCATTGTAAAAACGCAATTTGTATTTTCACTTAAAAAAATAAAAGGAATGGGCCAGACTTGATACATGTGCTGCAGAGAGAAAATGAAACCAGAATCGAAGGCTGCTTTTTGTACAGTCACTTTTTAGTGAGAAATATCTACTTCAAATTATCTTTCTCCTTTCTCTCCTCCATTATCTACTTTTTACGCTTTTCTTTTCAGACCTGACCAAAAAGAAAACTTGTCAATTTTTTTTGTTTGTTTTGTAAGGAATTTCTAATGTATACTGTTCATCTGACAGATATTCAGGCCATATGGAGAAGCTGACAGACAATAATTTGGAAGTCATCGCTTTCAAGACCATTTTAATGATGATTTTTCCTTTCACATTTTTTCTCTATTAGCCAGCCTGAATCTTCAAGGATGATAGAATATTTTCACATTCCCATCTGTCACTTGAAGGTACAGTAATCTCAACAAGCAAAACAAAACCAATTTTTAGATGCAGCACGGACTTTGACTCTCTGGTTCTTGTGATTTAAAAACTCACCTCACTGTAATGATTTTAAAGCTTTTACCTCCTATAAAAGTGACTCCGGAGTGTGAAAGTAAAATGGAGCTGGAACCTGAAGTTGTCTGCTGTTTTCAGACATACCTTAGCCAACAAACAATGTGGTTAAAGAAGAATTGGATAAAAAACTGGGATGTGAAATACTTCAGTAGACACAGCTTCTGAAGTCCCTGTTCAAAGAACTCTCTGGGGGCTGATACCAAGCAGCATTGAAGTGATAGAAGTAGGTCAGAACAGATTAAGACAAACTCCAGAGCCTGGGCAGAACAGCAGGACCAAACAGAAGAAAGAGGGGAGCAGGGCCATGCCAGCTGCAGGCAGCCTGGCTCCCATGCCAGTGGGAGTCCAGCCTCAGTTCAGTTAGTGAGGGACAGTGTCTTTATACTGACAGCTCCCAGCACTTCACCCAGAACATCCCTTCTTTAGGGTTACATTTCTACCTGCTCTCAGCACCATCACTTTGTTCTTTGGTTTCTCTGCTGTTCTTCTGTCAGAGAAATGTTATCACACCAATCCCTTCCATTGCTGTTAGTATCTGCCCCTCAGGAAACCCGGACATGAAGCTGAAATGGGCTTTTATTAGGATTAAACACAAGATCAACACTTTGGGCAAAAGTTCTATCTTTAAATAGTAGTCAGTGAACATGGGGCATTTGACTGGTTCCTTATTGAGCCTGAGCTTAAAGTGCTTCGTTTGAGAGAGGGTACAATCCTGTGAATCCCGTGAATACACAAATTTGGATTAATTCTGTAAGGGACTCTCTCGTCCCAGTGTCCAGGCAGCGGGGGCACACACAGAGAAATAATTCTATGCTGCACCAAATTTCCTCCCATTCCTCCTACAAGGGTCGTGACATGGGAGTCAGCAAGTTAGCTCAGGGTTTCACTCAAGGTCAAGGTGTCTCTGCCACTGACTTCCTATAGCAGGACAGTAGAGGGATTCTTACATGCAAAGCAAAATGAAGCATAAAAACAACGAAAACCAGAGAGAATAAAATGCTACAACCTTCAGCTTACAGATCTTGCTTCCAATAACACTGTGTAATCTTGAAAGTGATGGAAATAGGACTTTCAGCCAAGGGCAAAACCCATCGCCCTTAATCTTCTGGTTCTGAGCTCCAGGTTTTAATTTGCAGCATTTGACTTTACTTAGCCCTCCTTTTTCTGACTGTTAAGCCCCATACCTTTAATGAGACTTTTAGTGTTACTGTGGGCTACTCCACACCAGGAGCATGCACTGCCTGGCACCTGCTTGGCTCCCAACCTCAGCAAACAGGCACAGTGAAGAAATGCCACTTGTCTACTAGAGCTCTTGGAACGTGGGGCCAGTGGCAGAGGAAACCTAAAAAAGGTATTACAAATATGTGACAGCATCCAGCCAGCAAAGTGCTGTATCATGGGAAAGTAAAAGTGCTCACTTTCCCTGTGACAGAGCATGGGGCAACAGAGGGTGCAGATGGGAGTCTTCCGACAGATGAAACATCACCTCGCTTTGTTTTTCATTTGATCAAAGGTGATGTGCTCATTACTACAGAGGTGCTTCAGGCCCAGAGAGGGAAATTTCCCCACCCAGAGATGCTTCCTTTCTAGGTGCCTCAGGTGACACAGGGCATATCAAACCTGTGCAGATGCCTCTGCAGTGGCAATTGAGTTGAGATCTTTGTCAGTACAATCAGGGGAGTCTAGAAGACATTCTTCTCATCCTAAAGAATATTATGTATTCTAGTCTGTGACTAGGACACATCTAAGCTCACATAACTCTTAAGACAGCAAAGACATGGTATTGGCAGACATGACATAGAGGCAGCAGGGAAAGCCATATGCACCTGGATTAGCAGCTGGCGGTGGAACAGCCAAAGGCATCTCAAACGGCACTAGGCACTTGTAGGTCAATGACTGAATTGTGCTCCACTGGCAGTACAAACGCAGAGTGCAATTTAGCCACCCAAATACACCACCTTCTGCCAGTTTAATTGCTCTTCACTATCTTGCTCCTTTAGCTGCCTCTCCAGAGCAGTGCAAGGTTCCCCTAAGTCCTCTGTCATACCTGCCAGCCCACACAGAGACTTTGCAGACCCTAGGGTACGTCTAACAGTGAAAAGCATCTAGATTTAGACTAATGAGTTCCACTCTAGATACCTGTATATCTTAGTGTGAGCTTAGAAACCTACCTCAAGGGAAAAGAGCTGTATTGTAAACACCTTTATAAAGCGTATGGATCTGGTCCAAAGTTACTTACACTTTTCTTTATCCCTTATCTTCTATCCTTCTGCCCTTATTCTGCCCTTAAGATGCAAATGTCTCAATTCCTGTCATCAATTCTTTTCCTTTACAGAAAATGACCTGAAAGTTAGGGAAGAAGAAAAGATTGAAGGAAAAACTGTGTTTTTCCTGAGTGTAAACCTGTAAGCTTGACTTTAAAAGAAAACAATTTGTATGGAAAAAAGTTGCTGCTTCGAAATGGCCTTAGTCTGCCCCAATTGCTACCACTCAGAACTAGCTTTGGCAAGGCTCTGTGTCATTTCTGCCAGAGTTTGTCACACAATAAAATGATTGACACCAATTGTTCTGAAAAGGATGTGACATGGTCCAGTTAAAGGCAGAGTGAGTCTGCAGAGTGGAACTGCAACGCTTGAAGAACTCTAGATAACACTCTGGAGTTTAACTGTCAGCTCATTTTTGTTTGGCAAGCCATGATCAATGTTTGTACATTATAAGCTTTATGGGGAAAGAAAAAAAGAGAAAAAAAAAAAAAGCCTGAGCGTTATCACATGCCATCAGACTTCTTTATGTGACAACCCATCTGTGTGCTCACCCCGTCGTTTCATGACTCAGAATCAAATGCTTGACAGTTCAAAGAGTCTAGAGCAGCATATGGCATATGGCATAATGTATTTAAATAGAAATCATTCCATTAGAAACACAAGGGTGCCTACTGTAATTAATAAAAGGTAGTTTAATAACTAACGTCCCAAAATGCATAACTCTCCATGTAGTCATAGTAGATAAGGCATATTCCTGTTCATTAATATGAATTTCAATAGCAAATGGAGACTGGCCAAAACTAGACAGAACTTTTCAGAAGCTACATGCTCAAAGGATTTCCCAGTACGTGAACTGATCTCATGAAAGACTGTAATGAGGGAATGAAGGAAATATATCCTGCATCAGTGAGGATGCCTAAGCAGAAAGATGGATAAATGGACAGGCATCCCCTTATCTTTTCAACACAAACTGTTCAGACTAAGGTTCTTACAAGTACTGAGTCTGCATCACCCTACTCTTGAGCACTACTCCAGTGATTTCACTGCTAGATTATAGCAGCTTTTGGAAATATTCAGTCACAGATTAAACCAAATAATTGTTTTTTCATGTCTACTAGTTCACTAATTTATTAAAAAGCAGTAGTTTGTAGATAATGAATAAAGCAACAAAAGACTTCCAGCCAATTCCTTCACTGTGATGGCATATCCCCAAAGTCACAGGGAAACTGGAACTGATGCAAAGCCTGTATCCAGTGGGGGAGTACTGCATACCAGGCTTTTGCCTTTTTAAAAATCTTTTTAGTTGGTTTTATTTCACTTGAGCTGTCCATGGTTTAATAGAAAATCAACCACTGCACATCTCAGTAAAACTTCAGCTACACTCAAGACTTTAAAGTAGCATTTTCAGTACACACTCTGCAGACCCTCTGGCAAGCCACAGAGTACTTTCCAAGGAAGTTCATACATGCTACTAGGAAATCTATACCTGCAATAAAGACTGAACGGCTCCGCATTTCTACTGGAGAGTCTCTAAGACTCCCCAAATCAAAAGAGTTTGGAAATTACTTCTCTAGGTAGGAAATACAGTAAGATAAATAATGTTGTAAAAGTCAGTGGCAGACATTAAGCACAGCTGAGAATCACTTTTCACTTTATGCTTTTCTCACTGGTGTTTCACAGGTTTAAGTCTTCTTCTACTCTGCAAAAATGTTCACACATAGTTGGTACACAGGCCTGCAGCCATCAACTGCATCTCTATCCATACAGTGTATCCACTGCTGATGGGTAATGCTCAGACAGCAAAGTGCTGTAAAATACATGGGAACTGGTGAAGAAGAGGTCAGTTTAATTTACTGTTTGCTGCTGTAGCTGCAGCATTTTTTAGCAGCTTTTTAAGTGCCCTTTGCATTCACAAGGCTACTTGCAGAGCAAGCAGCTAAGCACATGAATTAATCTATGCATGAACAAAGGTGCATTCAGTGCTGTTTGCCTTTGTCCTGAATTACAGTGGGAAATCAAAAGAAATGGAGTTAAATCTAAGCAATAATAGACTCCATGTGAAATCGATTGTTTGTATGGCTTCCTCAATTAAACTAAAACCAACTATTACCCCATTCTCAGCTACTTTGTTTTCAGTAAGAGGGATGGTAAGATTCAACACAGCTCCAATTAGAACTGCGTGACACTCAAAATACTGTTTCATACTGTTAGACTGTGTCTGTTTTGTTCTGCATGATTCTCACATGCTAAAAACTTGCATCATGAGACATACTCAAGAAAAAAAGATATTTTTATTTTTAAAAACAAATAAAAATACAGCTTTTTCTGTGCTTCCTATCCAAAGGCATTCAAACTCAATAACTGACCCAATCTGCAGAGGAAAGAAGTACTCTATCAAGTCAATTTCCCTCAAATAGATCCCATTTTTCAGTTTGCCACAAAATGTGATAAATATAATTTTGGAGAGGAGCTGCAGTTTGTTACAAATATGCTGCACATCTGCAGCTCAGAAAAATTTGGCGCTGTCACTTATCCTCTTCAGAGAGAATCCATATGGACAACCTTACCAACATCTCAAACATACTTGACTCTTTCTACTAATGAAAACCAGTGTGTGAAGGGGAAGAACTGAGTAGAAGGGTGTGCGCCTCCCTTCTCATGAGTTCACCTTTGAAATCATTTTGAAATGAGTTCAGTAAAGTTTAGGAATAAAACTAGGGCTGGAAGGGACATGAAGAAGTCATTTAAGTCATGCTTCAGCCTCAAAGTCAGGATAAGCTCTACTTGTACCTTCCCAAAGAACTGTTTGTTGAATCTGTTCTTAAGAAGCCACTCACAATGGAGATCCCACCACCTTCTAAGGTTGTCCTTGTGGCTCTGTGTCTGCAACAGGAGCTTTTCACATTGACTAACCAGTATGTTCCTGTGTCAATTTCAGTTCACTCCTTAAGCCATGGACTCTGCTAAACCCCTGCTGGGGATCTGAGAGACCATTGCATTTTCTTCCCTTTTGCACCACCTTTCTCTAGAACAGATTAAGCAGGCCCAATTTATTCCTTTTTTTTTCCCCGCTAGAACTGGCCATTCCCTACAGCCTCCTCCTCTTTCACAGAGGATTTCTGTGGCTTCTGGCTTCCATAGTCTGTTGGAATTTTCCCTTCAAAAGACAAAAAGCCATGCCAGAATACTATGGAAGCAGTTGAAGAATCAATCAAACTTGTTGCTTTCAATGGAGAGAACCTAAAAGGAGAGTTAAGTGAAAAAGACCTTGAAGGTGATGATAATACCAACTAGCAAAACCCTAAAATGAACTGTGTGACTCTTGGAGCTCATCTTCGTCCTCTCTTCCTAAAAACTTTTTAGAAACAATGCTTTATGAGCAGTGGAAGACTCTTCTACAAACTCTTCGCTATAAAGGCTGTCCTCGGTAAAAGCCTATCAATGCTTTGATACCATCCCCAGCACTCAATATTTCTGCTCCAATTTACAAGATCATTGGCTTAATGGATTAATACTTAGTGAATGTCTCCCGCAATTCCAAGATACGAGACATGCATTTTTATTTGGACCTAGGAGTAGGGAATGCTAAGAAGCAATATTAGCATTGGCTGGACCTCCTACAAGGATTGAGAGAGAATTTAAGAAAAAACTGAAACAGCAAATGAACGAGCTATGAGGTGAACGTTAATGGCTGCAGGAGCCACTAACAATGGTACTTGGACCATTTATAAAGTCTTCAAGGAGGAAAAGCCCCTTCTTTTCAACTCTCCTCATATACTGGCAATTGTTTGCATTCTTCTTTCAGAACCAGCTGACTCCTGTGACCTGTCCAGCTCCTCACTGGCCACTTGTGCCACTGGTTCCTGCTTGAGTCCCCACAATGAAGATCTCAGATATGAAATGAGCATCCTATGATTTCTGTGATGGAAATAAAACCACCTGCAAGTGATCCCAAGCCAAAGCTGTTTGACAGAGTTACGCATTCAGCAAACAGCCCCTGACTGAAGCTGGAGTGCGGTTTTTGGTGTGCAGGCTGAGCCGAGCTACTTACAGAGGCTGCAATCCCTCCGCTGCTCCCGGTCCCAGCAGCTGCCTCCTGCCTTTCCCAGTTTTCACCCAGCGCTGTCCATACGGAACACTGGCTTGCTGAAGCATTCCAAAACATCAACTCCCTTTATGGCTTGGACAGGGACTGGTGCAACCATGGTCTCGTAAGGGTTACAGGATATATATTTAGATTTGTCAAAGTATTACACTTATGCAAAAGCACAAGTAATTTTCACTGCTGGAAATTGTTGAAAACCAAGCATATTTCATCATGAGAGAAACCCTGTCCTCCTTTGGCTTTCTATTTAAAACTAGAACAATACCCAGCAACTGCTTTAAGGAAAGGGATCTCCTCTCCCTCCTGGATCTGACACAAGTTTTCCTTGTCTAACTTATGTACTCCAGGGGCACCTTCACTGTAACAAAAATTGTATTCAGAAGAATTAGAAAAGCCCTATAACTAAGTCAGAAACATGGAGTTCCCTTTAGTACTGGCTTTTCTAAAATGTAAATATTCATTTTAAAATTATACCATCACAGCTTCCAGGACCAGCTGTTCATCCTTTTTTTTTTCCTTGTCTCTTTTACTGCCACAGTATCCTTGTTTTGAATTATCAGTACAATAATTAGATTCCAGGAAGGAGGAGAGGGGGGTAAGCATTCTTGTCCCTCTGAGAGGAAGAGATAAAAGTTTCATTTCTGAAAGCCGATGTGCCAATGGCGGATAATGGGGAATTGGGATTCCTGCTTAACTGCATGGGAGAGTTCAGTAAAGTTTATTAATAATACAATTTAGATAAACTCCATTTATGCATTATTTGTACTAGTATCTTGGCAACTGTGTATTTAGCATCTTGAACATATCAGGAATTTTAAAGAGAAATACTGAAATCTTCCCTCAGACTGTAAAACCTTTGACAGAAGTGGGTCTGGGAAGTAACGAAGAGTTTTCTTTTTCTGCTTTCCTTATTTTTGTTCCTCCAACTAAAAACAATTTTCTAATATCCCTGGCATAACTACTATAATGAAGCATAATTTATTTGATCCTTACACAGCCCCCTTAGGATTACTTCTTGCAGATAGCCAATTATAAACTCTTACATACTTTATAGCACTCATTATGTGTGACAGAGGCACACTAATAAATAATGCAAAACCCCTTTTGTACCCAGTCTACCTTGAGAGAATACCAGGGTCTGCTATGGAGGGAAAAAGCACATTGTAATGCATTCTTATTTCCAAATGGACTGAAAAACTTCATAGCTTCAGCTTGCTTCCTTGGGACACTTTCTTTCCCAGACTGGACTCCTGTGGCTTGATTCATTACTAGATAAAAATCAAGTTCAAATAGAAGTGGACCATGACATACGGAGTGTCACTGCCGTGTCACTTCCTCGTGACATCCTGTCAGCTGCAGACAAGAAAGGAGGTCTGAAAGCAGAACAGCCAGGTTGAATACAAATGAATGAATATTCGATTGTAGGCTTTTCACAGTAACGAAGCAGAAAGGGTCAAGGCTCAAGGAGCACATTTCACCCTGCCTGTGCTGCCTTTCTGGTGCAACTTCCAGACACTGCTAGTGCTCAGGTCAAGGCTCTGGAGGAGAGCAAAACAGCTCTGCCCATCCCCCAGCTGTTAGGATTTCAAGAGCAGAATGAGCAACTCAGCAGAGACATGGGTTTGAATATACATAGGTGAAGTCCTAGTGGACTGCTTTGTTTTTGCCTTTAATTGACATGGTACTCCTTTTTAAAGGCAAAAGCTGCAACTATAATGGCTGAGAAATGTTATCAAGATCACTACAGAGACCTGGGGGGTCCCAAAGGTTACAGCCAACTTCTGTCCGACCAGGGACTTCCATGCAACCACTGTGTTACTCATATTGCCTCTTGAAGCCTTCTTTTCCCTACATAAGGAAGATGGGTAAGAGTTCCAAAAGACACAGGGATTTCTTGCCTCTGTGTGGTGCTTTGAGACCTTCCGAGAAGCGGTTAACACAAGATTTAAAAATCAAAACAGCGAGCAAATAAACAAACCAACTCTTCCAAGGGCACAGCCCACCATAGCCCTCGCTCCTAGAGGAATGGTCACAGCTACTTTCACAGCCTGTGACATGGGCTGCGGAAGCCTGAAGGTACAACTCCTGGCACCAAAACTAAGCAATATTCACTCAATGACACATCTCCGCAGCTAGTGTCTTGATGGCCACAGTGAGTTACACAGTCTGAGATTCCAGCAGACATCTGGGTCTACAGCATCTTTGATATTCTCATGTGGCTCAACACAAATGTGGAATGTGGAATGAGTACACAGAATTACAGTCTGTGTAATACGAGTACCTTAGCTACAGTTAATTTAAAGCCCTGTCACCGAGCCCTGTTAGATTATGCAATTATATCAGCAGCCCTTCATAGCTGGCTGTGGGGATGGCAACGAGCGAGAGAAACAGAGACATTTGCCTTTGCATGCAGCTACAAAGAAATTATCTGCCATTTTAACTACAGGGTTTGACTAATGCACACTGAAGCACTCACCTTCAATTAGCCATTTAACCCAGCAGATCCAGCTGTGATCTGAAGAGGCTGAGATGCCACTAAGCGTTTCTCTCACAGGAGCCTTCTCACAGGGAATGGCCAGAGGATGTGATAAGCAGGTGTAATCCAACTGGCTGACAAATTCTGTGTTTCCAGGAATGAAGAAAATCCACAGTATCTTTTCCATTTGTGCACCCCTCCACTTACGATAGTCTCAGCACCTACATACCTAATTTGGGAACAACATGCGCCTGGGAAATGATGCAAAAGTGTCATTTGAAGATACGATACTCTAACTCACGGTTTACGAATGCATCTTTTGTTTGCTTTTAAAAACTTTAAAAAAATATAAATCAAATATGAGAAACTTTTTGCAGTTTGCAGGCAGACACAACAACTAAACTTTAAAGTGTAAATACCTGCTCTTTTTGGTTAAAATTATTGTGGAAACAGTCTTTACATAAAACCTGATCAAGATGAGGTTGGGGTGTCTACAGTCTGGATATTCCCACCTGAAAAACCTGTTGGCAGTGTCAGGGTAACTTCAACAGGATCAACAACAGGAACCGGAATAAGGCCATCTTCCCACCTGGCTGTCACTGAGGGATGGTTTGAAAGGCTTCCTCCTCCCTGTCTGCACCCTTCTGCTCGCAACTCTCCCATCATCACTTCTTCCTCACCTGCCCCAACAGGATATTGCCAGAAGCATTTACGTGGCTGCTCGGGAACTAATATTGTAGAATATAAGCATTCTTTGCTTCCCAAAGACAAGGAACAACACAGAGTCAGAAATGAAAGTTTGGCAAGTGATACTTAATCCAACTTAAGATAACAAAAAATAAAGATTGTGCCACTGTACTCTGCAGCTGATCACTGTGTTCCAGGTCTCTGGGTCTAACATCCAGCAGATCTGCAGAAACTGGAGATGGAAATGTACAATTTGTATCCAGTCCCCTGCTCCCAAGGGGTGGTTCATTCCCTGAGGTAGTCTGCTGTGCTTTGCTCCCTGAAGCACGTTGCTTTAATCTGTGCTGAGCACCATGGTATGTCCAGTCCAATTTCAAAGGTCTCCAAGCAATAAAGGTTTATGGCTTTCCTGGGGCAACTGTTCCACAGCCAAATGGATTGCTCTGGTGTGATTTCAGGGGAGCAGTTAAATGGAAGCTTGCATCTGTCTCACCAGGAAAATACATCTACACTTAAGAGCTCTCCTAGAAGAATTTTTTGTGTATATATACACACAAAGGCAAGGTCGCTTCCCAACAGTACATGATAATCTTCTGTCCCATCACATTGACCTTTCATTTCCATTGGGGAGACAAAGACTCAGCTTGCCTCTTGTTCCCCACCACACAAACATCACACTGGGAGAACAAGCAGCACAACAAACACCAATGGCATCCCTAGGCACCAGCAGCCTCCTCTGGAGCATGACAGCTCACCACTGCCTTCAGGAAGCATTCACTTGCTGTGGCCATGTGGAGAGCTGAGCAATGGAGCTTCTCTCTCCCTTGGGTTGACTTCCAGGTGCTCCAGCTTACCACATGCAGTGTGTCACTGCCTGCACTAACAGGTGGCAACAGGAGGGGCACCCAACAGGACCACTCCTCCCCACAGCAGCCCGCTCTCCTGCTGGTTAATGAGCCACAAAATATGACTTTGGGATAAATTTCATGTCACAGAGGGTCTTATGTTGTGCCATTTCTGAAAAGAATAGTTAGGCACTCTTACACATACCCAGCTATGTCTTCTTGCCCCCTTGCTCCCCTTTCCCTCATGCAATTTCAACTAGTTCAGGGAGCTACACTGGCAAAAAAAAAAAAAAAATCATGACTTTTTATAGGGTTATTATTCTGTTGGTATTAACTCTCCAAGTTGGCATACTGATGGATAACAGTGCCATGTCAAGGGCAAAGGACCACTCCCTCCCAAGTACCAGTAAATCATCTTGAGCAAATTATCAAACCCTAGTCCAGGTCAGTTTGTTTGGAACCCTCCATGCAACCACACAAACAGGTTGGGAGTCTGATACGGACACGTCAGGTGAACAAAGGGAGTCCAAACAGAGCTCTGCCACCTGACAAAGTCCTGGAGTGGTGGGCAGAGCAGAGGGGATGTGCAGTGCTGCTCACAGCTGAGAGCAGTTGTGGAGCAACACGGTAAATGGGGCTGAGAAAAAAGCCTTGGATACAACTGCGCAAAAAGAGGGAACCGAGTGCTGCAAATGTGACATTGAGGGATATTCAGATATGTACAAAATAGGAGCAGGATGACAGCTGAAAGCTGAAGGAGCACAAACTTTCAAGAAGATGGGAATAGCTTCTATATTCAAGGCAGTTAAAACGCCAAGGAGGAAAAGATTGTGACAGGAGCCATAAACTTAGATTACTTGCATCAATAAGGAAGAATAAACTGTTGTGTTATACGAAGGGGCTCTGCAGTCAAAAGGCAATTGGTGTTGGAAAGGGGTTTCTCAAGAGATAATCCTGTCTCAGTTCTCTGATGTACAGCCCTGCTACCGTACTTCTCACATTTGTTCGTTACAATGATCTGCCTAACTGCCTAATAAGCATCATTCCGTCTGTCATCGCAAAAGGAGTTCATGGCTGCAATAAAAAGCTTGGATGCAATTCAGCAATCTCTAACGCCACGGCTCTAATTTATTCATTCATTTAGTTTTCAGTGGTGCAATGACACCGGCCACAATAGTATTACATGAGGCTGGTATAAGTATCCAGGAGAGCTCAGAGAGCGGAAAATTCAATTCCCATTGCCATGGTGAGCGATGTATGCCACTGAAGAGAGCTTAACTCCCAGGGTAAGAAGGGTGGTCTCCTTGCAATATTCCTTTTGAGCATAGCCACTGTACTCACAAAGAGCATTATCAAAACTCAGAACTCATTACTCTGACTGGGGGGTGACAATCCCTCCAAATCTCATTTTTGTGGAAACTCCTTCCAGCAAGCAGTAGTACTGAAAATACACTGCTGACAATCATCAAATAGATTTACTGTATCAGGCACTAAAAAAAGTCCTCTGCAAATTTGTGGAAGGGCAATGATTTCTAATTCCTTATGAGCTGTCCCAAGACAGGCCTTCTGAGGACTCTCTATCATTACCTGCCACTCAACTGACACTAATTCAGCTGGTTTGGGGTATTTTCCAAAGGCAGAATGGTGTAGGAACATAAACGACTTACTTTATTGACGCTTCACGTCATAAAAAGGAGTTGGGTGGACAGTTTGCAACATAAAGTCCTTGCAGTGGGTACAGCTTCTTTTTGCTCTGCAGAGCCATGGCAAAAGGTGCCTTCGACACCCCTTGCAGTGCTTGCTCTGATGCAGTACCTCAAAGCAGGGGTGCACAAAACAGCACCAGTGACACACCGCATGCCCAGAGCCTGTGGTGCAGTGAATCAGGGGCAGCTGCTTTGTACCCAGCTTTACATAACTCCTGACAGGCCTATGAGCACAAGTCAAGGCAATGTTATTCATACAATTCTAAAAAATAACAGTGGTTTGCAAATGTTTACATGTTCAATTATATATAAGCCTTCCCCAGTGAGTACATCTGTCTCTTTTTGCTCTTCTCTGTCAGTCAAAATGCCTCTTGAATGCAGAAGCTGAATGCTGCAAATGAACATCAATGGAATTCTCCTTCCAGCAGGGCCCATGAAAAGTGAGGACAGAGAAATTTGTATTTGTATTCTCTTCTGAAGGGTTCTCTGGGCTGGAATTGCCTCAGTTGACAGCTTGCTAGTTTTAAGAAGCCATTTGCTTTGGTGAATGCTATGCATGATTTTTTTCTTCCAGCATTTGAAATCAGGGGCACCCCTTTATCTGTTATCACTTCCTAGGACAGATACTGCAGCCACAGCTCTTTCCTCAGACAGATGATGCTTTTACAGGTAGAGCCATAATACTGATGCTTTTTGATGAGAGTGGAAGGAGAGAAAGGCATGGTATTTTACTAAAAGAACACTTTAAATCAGAAAGTAGGAGCAAGCTGCCTGCAGGAACAATCTGCCTCATAGCAATGGGAGAGAGGACAAGAGAAGGTCAGGGCAAGTCAAAACATTCTGTATTTGTGACAGGTAAAGTGCCCGCCATGGGGTTACCGCAGCTCAGTTTTCATGGGGCAAATAAAGTCCTTTTATTTAACAGCCAATGTGTTTCCTGCATTTCATGGATATTTCCATGTCTGGAGACATTGGAAAGGGGCTGACTATATGCAGATCCTGTGGAAGACAAGAGGGTTTTCCATGTTCCCTTGTACTCACTCAGTTTTCGCCCATCTTCACTAGCTGTTACAGGGGACATGGGAAACCGGATGGCTTTGACATTCCAAGGTGGAGGAGTTCAGAAGCAGGCTGACTCAGTCCTTGAATGGGGAGGTGGTATCAGCCACAGGTGCTGCTGCTCATCAGCAAGAAATGAAATGCTTAAGACATTCCCTTAGCAGAGTCATGAAAAACTCTCTTTTGCCCTCAGTAAAAGAAAAATAAAATCATCACAAGGTTGCTTGCCTTAACCTTTCTTTTTTATTTTAATAAAACTATTTTTGCTCAGTTTCTGTGCAGGAAGACCTTAGGTGACCCATTAGAGGTCAGCCAATGTGACTGATTTAATACAGGTGGAAGAAGCTAGAGACAAAGTGTAGCAAAAGTATGACATCATAATACAGTAAAATTTATTTCAGCTCCTGGGGAGAATACTGCATTCATCAGGGAGCAAATGAAATGCTTATGTCAGGAGAGAAAGATCCAAAAACTTTATTTGTGGGTCACCTTCCTCACCTTACCAGAAAAAGAAAAGTTAATGCTGCTCCTTGGCATCAACTTTATAGTCATGGAGATTATCACGATCCACTTATGGATGTGGAGCACAGCAGCACCTTTCCTAAAGGCAGCAGTGTGCAGGCTATGCCAGGATGGAATATGCTTGGTGGGCAGCCCTTCTCTCTGCCTTGTGAAACCAAGGGTAGCCATTTGACACTCAGAGAAAAATTAGGTCAAATCACTGCATTAAAGCCAGGCCAGGAAAAACAGTGCCAATGAGAAACAACAGTTGTGTGACCAATTATAGCAAATGTTGTGATGTGTACAGGGGCTGGGTTAGATTTTCAGCTAAACTCTTGGGAGAAATGCATTATTTATTGGCATTACTTTGCCAATTATTTTAACGCAATATTTATTACTGCATTAAACAATAAGCCTTAGATCTTTGTAATGGAAGAGGAAGACGCTTGCTTGGTCTCAAAGCAGAACACCAAAGCACAGCCAGGTCCCACTTGTCCTCCCCCAGAAGTTTATTAATGAATGAACTGCTCCTAACAACTCTCTTTCATTTTCTTCCCTGCCCTCCCCCTTTCTAGTATTGAACTTCCATCAGAGAATCGAGTCTTTGTTATCACTGAGGCTGTTGGTGAACTTTAAGCCCTTCCAGCAGCCTCATGCTGCCCCATGGACCATGTTCCAGTCCAGAGATGGATGAAAACATCCCCTGTCCATCCTGCCAGCAGGATGAGGACCCAGGGCTGTCCTATGCCTGTGTCTGGACATGTTTCAGGGTTCTTCAGCATAGAAATGGGCTGGGCATTTGCAGCTACTGAGATAGTATCAGAGGATTTAAAGCATTAACAGGGGGAAGAACAGGTCTGATGGACATTCCTTCATTTCTAGGCTCTCTCTCCAACATACGCAGCGCACAGTAAGTGATACACTGGCAACAACGACGTGGGAAGAAGCAGAAGAAGCCTTGGTAACACCAAAGTGTTTCATTGATGGATCTTGATTTTACCCTTTGAACTTCTTTAGGACATTAAAAAATTGCATGATACCATAATTTCCTTTTCTGGATGTGAAAAATGCTTTTAGGGGTTCCTGCCATGCAACTCAGTTACACTGCTCATGCATCTCCGAAGCCTAATTTACAAGCACATTTTCGGATACAAGGCAGAAGGATCAAAATGCAGTTTATTAGAGCTGTAAGGGGAAATATCGCAGGGCCAGTATTTACACTGCAGTGATTTCGAGGGTTCAGTGGGAATCAGCTGGACTACAAGGACACTTTAATATGCTTTGGATCATGCCTGCATTAAGAAAGAGATCACAATGGTTCTTATCGATGGTTGTGGAAACCAGATGCCAGTTTCTGGTTATTGAGGTTTTATTTCCAGGAAGCATGTAAATCCTCTATTTTAACAACACATCTCCTTTTTATAATATGAATGACAGATGGAGTAAGAGGAAATTGCATAATAAAATGATTAAAAGCTGCTATCAGTTCGAATTTGTTCAGACACTGATAATTATCTCATGGTTTGAATAACCGACATCTACATGCCTCTCATTAAAGCAGGAGTCTTTGAGCTACCATGTCATAGCTGCAAGTTTTCCCAGGTTTTTCAAATAAAATAACTGGTTTAACCACCAAAACCACCATGCTGTGGTATCTTGAAAAAATTAAACAGCCTTGACTTTTCAGGACTCACTGGCTCCTTTGCATTAACTTCAAAGTTCCACAAAAGCAAAACCCCCTGTGGGATTTATAGCATGTAAACAGTCAAATTAATCCAGAGCTTGGTGAGTGATTGACACAAAAGAGTAGAAAGATGCAAAGCGCAGCTTAATTAGATCATTATATTCCACAATGACCAGCACATGGATTATGGAAATCCAGCTTTAATGAAGTCCTGGATATGCTTATTTTGGTAGAGAGCTGATATTCCCATTTAATATCAAGTTCAGAGACTAATAATAATTATTATTATTACATGGACTGGATCCAGTATGACCACCTTATGCAGGGAAGCACCCATGTTTTAC
This sequence comes from Callaeas wilsoni, assembly GCA_013398955.1. Classification (NCBI taxonomy): domain Eukaryota; kingdom Metazoa; phylum Chordata; class Aves; order Passeriformes; family Callaeidae; genus Callaeas; species Callaeas wilsoni. The sequence continues at coordinate 129,375 of VWPU01017528.1, forward strand.
CTCTTCAGCACTCAAAAAGCACTGAGTAAAATAATTTAGCTAAAGTAAAAGCTAGTGTTTTGAGACAGGGGAGAGGGAAAAACACACCTGAAAATCACCACAGCAATCCAGAGCAATGCAGTCCTAAATCAGATCTTCTTGCACTGGGCCTGGGCCTAAGTTATCATTAGTTATCACAGCTGGGGTCATGATCAGTGGCAGAGGGACAATGACCTTAATTGTATTTTTGTATTTCCTGAGAGTTACAGGCTTCTGGGACTGGTCAGTCAGGCCAGCTCACAAGCTAGGTGGGCTTGCTGGGCAATTTTAAGCAGAAAGCTGTTCTTCAAAATAGCCTTAACCAAACATGAAAATTCACAAAAAACAGATACAGTTTGAGGAGGAGTGATAGGGACAAGAGCCAAAAAGATGCCTGCAAATAGGAATGCTTTTGAACTAGGAAATGCAGGTTTTGTGAGCTGAATAGCAACCCTGACAGAACTCAAGAAGCATTTGGACAATGATCTCAGGCACACGGTGTGACTCTTGGGAATGGTGTTGGCAAGGCCATGAGTTAGACTTAATGATCCTTATGGGTCCCTTCCAACTCAGCTTATTCCATGATTCTGTGATTCTGTGGGATGTGAGATAACTGGTGTGAGCTAGCAAAGACATGATGTGATGGAGAGGAGAGTTTGTGTGGGAACTTCTAGTGGGTACATGGGAACAAGAGATGAGCACAAACAACAAAAGTGTCTATTCAGTAGACTAATGCAGAGTCAAGAAACTAAAAGCAAGTGATGGGGACTTTTTTTTCTCTGAAGGGTAAGCAAAACACAGTTGTCCCATAGGAGTATTCACACGATTAATCGTGCTGTTTAATAAACTGCACATCAGGATGCAGGGGTGCTGCATTTTGGATGTCCTCACCATCCTCCCTTCCAAAGCTCGAAACCCTTCCACCTGGGCCTCGTTGCTCCCTCTAGCACCAACTCTGCATGGTCCTGACTGAACCAGCTGTCTGGAAGCCTGCTCAACAACTCCTTACAACTCTGTTAATTCAGGAGTACTTTTAACTGATAATAGAGACCTATTATGCCTAACTCACTGCTCTTTAACTTCATCAAAATGGAGGAAAATATTTCTAATGCACATAAAAATGCAAGCCCTGAGCTTCCTCAAAGACTCCAACAGCTTAGTTGCTATGAATCGCTCTGTTATGAGTCATTATGAAATCTATATTGCTGCTTTTTATCCAGGAACAATCAAAACCTTCATCACAGGACTCCCTTTGTGCAAGATCTCCTGGTGTATTGAGCAGTTGCACATTGTCGCACACAAAAAAATTCTGAGAGTGTTTTTTTCTTGTAATAGAGTATTAACTGCATTTGTACAATACAGAATTACATTATTTTCGGCATGGTTTTGTTTCTAGCCACACTACCAGGCAGAAAAAATACTTATCATTCACAAATGTCAGCTGAGAAAAATAAATCTAAGGCATATTAAATCATATAACAAAAATGCTCTAAGAAAGCCCCTTACTGCTCCATTCATGCCCTGGAGCTTGCTGATCATTATATAACATAAAACACACACTTATTCACATAAAATGTGTTAAGATTTTATGGCACAGTGTCTTGAAATCCCTCAGAAACAGCCTAGAAATGTCATTAGTGGGTGACTGTGCTATGTGAATTATAGCTTTTGCCCAGTATATTACTTCATACCCTGAGAAATTTGATCTACTCAAATCATAATTATTTTCGTTTTCATCTGAACATTAACCCTGCTCCATCTATGGGTGAGTAACTAGCCTGGCTCAAAGTCCATTCCCCTTGGAAAGCCAAGCGTACACCAGCACATTAGGAAAACAAAGAGCCAGTCTCTGTTTCATGTTAAGCTGAAAATATCTGGAAAAATAGGTCTTGTTATGTTTGGTGCACACCGCATGGCTACTCTGAGATAGCAAGGCAAGCACCACTATTTCAGATTAAAAAAAGAGTAATAATGTGTTGTTTTCTGACTTGGCAAAGAAGATGCTAAATAAATCATGTGAATTATTCAGTGTTGAGAGACAGGTTATATTTTCTATTTCTGCTCTTTGCTCAGTCTCACATGACTTTAATACATGCAGAGGTGAGGAAAAAAGGCCTTTCTTAATCTCTGAAGTATGGCTTCCTCAGTATTGACTGTAAATTAGGTTTTTCTAGGTGAGTGGTCAGAATCTGGGCCTGCTGAAGCGACTGCCAGGAATGACAACACAGGGTTAGACTGGCATCTCTATCCTCCTAAAACTTCTTCTACAGTTGGGCAAGTCTTCCCCATTTTCCTCCTTTTCCTTCCTACATCTTTCCAAACGGTGTGCTGAGACAAACACTCATGCTGGCAAATCTCTCTGTATCCTTATATCACCCCAGAAGTCCTGGGGGAGAGGATGCCCACTCAGTGCTATGCACACGTGCGGCCAAATCCTGCTGAAGAGAGCCTGTTCAGCAGGAGCAGCCTTCTCCCGGATATTTATGCCTCCCTGCTCAGAGCTCGGGTCTGACAGAAGTTATGATACCTGAAAGTACTCCATCAGAGTAGCAATAAACACTCCCCTGCAACAGAGTGCCTGACTTACATGAAGCCTTTCTTCACAAGCACTTTAAACAGAGGATTACAGTCCCCTTGACACAGCATAAATCCTGGGTGACATGCTGGATGCCATGAATCAAATCAACACTCCAAGGGCTGCCACCAGACAGCAGCTGGCTCCTGAAGGCAAGGGGAGAGAAGAGCTGGAGGAACGCCCCTTTCCTGCTTTGTTGTGCTATTCAGCACAAGACCTACAAGGCCATTGAGCTAATCACCACCATAAAAACATTATTTCAATGCCTCTAACATGTGACAGCATTCTTTACTACTCTGCCCTGCTAATTTGTCTCAGCTTCCCTCTTTGGTTTTTCCTCACTCCAAGAGATACTCTATCAGTACTGGGCATTTTGGGTAATTAAACCTGCCAGGATGCCTGCGTTTTGTCCTGGGACACGTGTCTATCACCAGCCAAACAAACCCAACAACTCCATTCGTGGCTGACTGCAGATCCATGCTTTGATGGACATCACAGGACTGTGACACCTTCCAGGTTTTCAGTGTGATTTTTGCTGTGTCCTTTTGTGATATGCTGGGACAAGGATGGACATGACCATTCTCTAGCTTAAGCCAGGGACATGCGAGGAAAGGGTTTAGATCAAGACCCCACAGGGCATTGCAAACACTGCTGGTCTGTTCATTAGAAAGGCTAATCCCAAGAACTGGAAGAGAGGAAGGGGGGACTTTTGTTGTTTAACTGGCCTTTTATTGTACTCAAATTTTCCCAACCATCTTCACAAAGGCATACAGGCTTGCATTTGGGGGAGGGCAAAGACTCAGCTTTCTTCTTAAAGGTAAGGGTTTTGTCTTACATGCAGTATGCACTTCAAAAGAAATGTTGTTTTAAATCACAAGGTTAGACCAGATGTAACGATGGACGAGGGATTACAAGTTCAGCTAAAAAATACATGCTTTTCTGCTGTTCTTATTACAACTTATTTGGCTTGCTGGATACTACTTCTTTGTCAATGCTTGCAAAGTAGTGTTTTTATAATTCCATATTCTACAAATATAAATCAATTAAGTATAAGCAGATCAAATATAAACAGATGCAATAATGGCAATAGATTGTATTTTGACTGCTTGTCTTTCAAGAAGGGTGGTTACAATATCATCCATATTAATATTTCTTCCTTGAAAGAACTGAATAATAGCTCAAAACACAGCTAAATGTTATAGAATCAGAATTATAGAATCATAGGATAGTTTGAGTTGAAAACAACCTATAAAGGTCATCTGGTCCAACCCCCTGCAATAAGCAGAGACATCTTAACTTGATCAGGTTCCTCAGAGCCCTATCCCACTTATCTTGAACGTAGCATATACTTCTGGTGTGAAACCAGAAACCTAGTTTAATCGATGTGGATATTTGTAATGCATTAATTGTCACATTTCATAGGTATATAGCCTTCCCTGTACATGATGTTACAAAGGCATAAAAAAAAAGAGTATCTTGTAATGTAAAAAAAGAGGAAATATTATAAGGAATTATGTAAATGGCAGAAATTATACAAAGACATGGAAGGAAATAAGTAATCTAAACACCTGTAGTATCGCAAACACAAAATATCATTTCAGACCTAAGAGAATATGAGACATAAGAGACATAAGTGATAGCTGTACAGTTGTGTAGATATAAAGATGTAGAGATATGGAATTAATATTATAATATCCTTTCCATCTGGAAAGTTGCAGTCAACTGAACTCATATTTTTTCTTTAGAATAATGAACATGAAAATGTGACTCCAAAGAAAAGAAGTATTTAAAATATTATCATCTATGGTGAAAAGTAAATAAGGAAGAAGTTAAAGAAGTGGCGGGGAAGGACAGAAGAGATGCTGGAAAAGCAGTCTGTTTAGCTCAACAATACCAGAAGATTCATATTGATCTGGAAATAAGAAATCCATCATCTAATCCTTCTGTGGTGATAGTACTCCTGCTGCTACAATAACCTTGGAGCAACTGAGACGTGGAATGCAATTATAGATGGTGGAATAAAATAGATTGAATGAAATTATTTTATACCGGAATCTGTCATTTGTCAAAGAATAAACTTTTCCCCCTTTCATTTTAAAATGTTCCTCAGACTGAAGATTGAACCACTGCCTCAAAACGAGGGTGAAAGTTCCCCCTCTGCAAGGCCATGCCTCAGTAAATTTACAGGACATGAGAACTCCAGGATCTGATAACAAAAGTTTAAGTTTTCTTTCCCAGAGATAAGTGTCCCCTCCCTCAGAATAGCACCTCTTACCTGACTGATTCCTCTCTTCTTAGCGTCAATTGATCTTTCTCATGTATAACATAAAAGTGTCACAACCACCACTCAATGCTCACCTTTCATTTAACCCATGGTCCTTTTGGTTTTTTTGCAAATATTGAGACAAAATCTTATCATTCAAAGTATGAGAATATTTTGAATTCTAAGAATTGAAAATGAGGTAATAACCATGTTGCAAAACAGGATGCTTCCTCCCCTAAAATCTTCCACAGAGCAACTCATAAGTAAGTCCCAACAGACTGAAGTAAATTTAAAAATCTTTTGTATTTTTATCAGACTTTTCTTTCTAGGTTTTCCGAAAAAAGATATTGCTAAACGCGCCTAGTTTCTCCTTCTAGGCTGACACAGGGGCTAACATGCTAAAAATCTTGTGGACTCCTTGCTATTAGGTAGAATTGGCTATTTTTTTCTTATTACTGAATTAGCTACATAAAAGAAAGAAGATCTATTACACTCTACAATCTGCAGCCAAATACAGTGAGACAGTTTCAGTTTTAGAGAGTATCCTTCATTAAATGAAATCCTAACAAATGAAAGTTCAGCACTTAGAAATGTGTCTTTTCAAACTGTCATGTAAAATCTTTCGCCTTTAACTTGTGTTATATCGAAGTTTCCACTTACATCTAGAGCTACAAACTAGATTGATTGCCAATGTTAGAAATGGACGAGTCCTTTAAAAGCTTCTCCTTTAAAATCATTTTATGCAGTCTTCAAAGCTATAACATCAGAGATATTAACAGCCCCAGAGGCTTTATTTTAAAGACCACATAGAAAAAAGGAAATATTTTAATATTAAAAAGTCTTTTACATAACTCCCTCAGACAGGGAGAGGGGGGAGAACCTCTGCTAAATCTTTTCAAAATATGTGAGCCAGTTTTTGCAGCATATCCTGGAGTTTCTCAGCCTGGATGTCAAATTGTTTTAGTTATCCTTCTTCTGCTCCATCCATGAGAAGGGAAGCTGAGGATGTTACTGCTGTTGGCACATGGATTGTGACAGCATCAGTATAGGAAGGTGTATCTTGGAAAGTGCAGCAGTCAATATGTAAAATATAAATTGATTACACTTCTTTGTAGCTTTAATAGCTGTTGTCTGCCAGACTGAAGCTGTTCAGACTTGGTTACACATCCCTGATAGCTCTTTGATGATATAGTAGGACTTGCTTTCAATAGACATTACCTATCTTCTGTCAAATCTTTCTCCTGTCAAATCTTTTAACCCGTCTGTGAAGCTTCACTTCAGTAACCACGAGACTGTGAAGGGGCACTACCTTGCTGCAGGCTAAATTCCATGGAGAAATATTTCTCTATGACCAAACAGTTATGTAGTAACCAATGCAATGTCAACAACTGAGTACAATGAAAGATTCCCAGAATGCTCCTTAGACCTCTCTGATGTCTGACAACTCACTGTTGGGTGAGGTTTGCATTTTTTTGAAGCTAGTGCATCACAAACATTCAAGGGCTTCACATCCTGAATCTGAACTAAGCTTTAATTCAGCCACATTTTTCTTGACGAGTGTGAGTTGTGATGCGTTGGGAGTTGCTTCGGCACTCAAATATTTTCAGGGAAAAGAGAGTGAACTAGTAAAAATCAAAGCAAACAGTAGTTTCCATTACCACAAATGGACTGAGAAAAATAAAAGGAAGGTTACAGTGATTTCACAACCAAATCATACCAATCCCTATTTTCAGTACATAAACATCTCTAAGATACCCTCAGCAAGCTTTCTGTCTAATACTCACAGAAAATATAGTGTACAAGCAAGAATGCAGTATGAGATACATTACCCTTAACACTTTTTCCTCAAAAGCTAAGGTAGATTTCATGATGATGTTAAGAAACCACCTCTCTGAAGTAACAGATGTCAAGTCACACTCACTCATCTCTGTCTGTGTCCTTACTGGACACAGAGTCATTGATCTGCAGTAGAACTGAGGACAGAGTCATGCTATGACCCCTTCAACATCCACATCAAAGGGCCTCATCACAGGCTGAGTGATTACATGCAAACCAGCTCACTGCTAGTCTATAGACCCTCAGTCAGGTGTCTCTAACACAGAAAAATGGAACAGGAAGGCACCATGTCTTTGCTGCAGTGCTCCTGTAGTTCTATCCTGCTGTTCATTACTGAAGTCACCCATTCTGACTGAAACAGATTTCTTTCTCCTATCTTTATTTATTGTTGGTTCACCTTGCTTGAAAAATGGCCACTTCCTTTCTTTGAAGGATGTCTGGTGTTTTCTAATACCAGGTAATGGACATTCTTATCAATGGCTGTAATGTTTTTGGCATCTCCATAAAGCAGCACACCTTGCTGGACCACAAGAGGAAACTGCAAATCTGTAAATATCCCAGTCTTCTTGTTGTTCTGCTCTCCAAGGATGACTCTGAGTGACAAGAAGCCTGACAGAGTCTGGACTGTGCTGGGAGGTGGAGCAAGGAGCAAGGAAAACCCACTGTGTGATCTCAGAGGTCTCCTCACCAGAGCTGTTATACAAGCAATCCCTAATTCCAAATGCACATTCAAGAGAAAAATGTGAATGCTTAATTGTGTTCCTTAAGCAAGCCATGTGTCACATGGGTTTGCTTTGAACTGGAAGAGAAAAGTAGGGTACTAGACACCTGGGATCTTCCCAGTCATGTAGCAATGCATCACCTGGATCTCTCCCTGACCCATTGTATTTTAATTCTGCTGCAAAACCTGAAAGAAAAGTTACAATAAATTTCTGACAATTCAGCTGCATCAAAAGGGCTCACAATTCTACCACCTGACCATCAGGCACTTTGATTCTAAGAAGCTTTTCATTTCCCTCCCCTTTCCAAGGCTTATGCCAGAAAATGTCACAAAAGACACACAAATCAGACATGGCAAATAAATTTGTAGAAATGCTCAGCTCAAAGATCTTCTCTAGCAGGTTAACAGGTCTCTGCTGAAGAAAGAAGGAAAGCACTTCTACCCCACAGTGTTAAACAGATGTGCTGAGAGCAGATGCCTCAAAAACGGTAGAAGCTGTGGCCAGAGTGAGTAAAATTCTTTGTCATGGACATTCCCAAAAGAGAAGGAAAATGCAGTTCACAATGATCTGACAGGAAACCTGCAGACCTTCATATACTCTTAAACTTTGTTCCAGGTGCATATAGTACTCTAAAATTCATACTCTAAAAAGAAGGTCTTGAAATATAATAAGCTTCTATGAAGCTTTAAACTTAGGATCTACATTCATCACACTTTAAATACAACAGATGGGTCCACATAATTAGCAACTTATCTGCATATATTTGTAGATAAGAAAAGAAAATGCTTAATGAGCAAGTAAGAAGTCTGTATTTTTCTAAGACTTCCAAGCCTTTGGGCCACAGCTCTATCTCTGCCCCAAATATAAGAATTCTACTGGCATCACAAGGAGCAGTGCAGGTGAAGGATGCTTTAATCTTTTAAAAGTGAAGGCGGCTTTCAGATGCCCTGCCTCCCCATCCCCACAATTTCTGCAATTCAAAATATGAAAGAACAAGAAAGAACAACGTTAGGAAAGAATTAACCTTACTTCAAACACGGTTAGACCATCTAGTTTTAACTGTTTAAAGCCTCCACTAATTACACAGAGCCTTAGAGAGCTCCTTGCTATGAACCTGACATACTTAGGTTTCTGTTGCAGCCAGTAGTTCCCAGAAGAGACAAACCATTTTTGCCAGTATGTCAGGATGGATAGGCCAGGCACAAGAAATATCAATGATAGATCATTTTATTTCTTTGCTCAGAGATCAAAACTAATCTTACCCAAAAAAAGGAAGAGAAGTCAAGAGATTATATGGCCTTATAAAAAAAATGTATGAAGGAGAACTTAATCTTGATTCTTGAACATTCAACTTTCTGTGCTTTAAATCAACCACGATTTGGGCTCTGGTATCACCAACATTCATACACTGACTGAAACAAGCCTACAGTTTGTTGACTTTCATTTATCCTGCCTTGAACTATTTAAGCAACTGAACCAGAAGTCACACACCAATGAACAAGCCAGGTGAGAGGTAAGAAAATAGTTATAAAGTTGTCTTACCCTTACTCAGATGGGAATAATATCCACCTGAATGTAACTATTGCTGACCTACAGCCCCAGGAGCACTGTGAAACAAGTAAGCATTTAGGAGACACTAGAGGAGACAAAAGCTTGAGGGCTGTTTAGAAAATTCTGTGAGTGCAAGAAGTGAAGGAAACACTCTCGATAGCTGGGGAAAGAGGGTGGGATAGATGAGTGGAACCAATTAAAAAATGAGGCCAATCACTCTTGTAAATCCTTCTAAGTTTGTTTTTCTTGTAATGGCTCTATATAGAGCAAAAACCAGAGAACGCTTTTGATATTTTAACTTGGAAATTAGACCAGTCTTTTTAATCAACATTTTAGTAAAAGAAAAATATGCCTGAAATTCTGAATTTGATAGTTTCTGACAAATTTTAGAAGGAAAGTCAGACGTAAAGTTCAGATTTGAATAATGCAATTACCGAGCAGCAGGGACAAGCAGTTACAGACATAACGTGTTGAAGATGATTAAAGTCAAAAAGATGTGTCCTCAGCTTCAGCATGGCAATTCTTCTGCCATTTTTTTTTATTTGAAGAAAATTAAAGTAGGCGTAGACAAGGGAAACTGGAATAGTTATGGCTAAAATACATAAAATCAATCTTCTTTCTCTTCTTTTTCTCTTCTTTTCTTTTCTTTTCTTTTCTTTTCTTTTCTTTTTTCTCCCTCTCTTCCTCCCTCGCCTTCCTCCGTCATCTTCTTTTGTTCTCTCCCCCTCTCAAAAATCTCTTTTTAAGAAATTGTACAAAAAGAGCAACTGAACAAAAGAACTATCATGTCAAACTATATACGTAACAAGTTCAACAGTTTCTGTCACTGATTCAGAAGAATTTGAATCTATTAAAATGAGTTTCAACGCATTGAGATTTTATAGGATTGAAAAATCTGAAATTTTGTATTGTTTTATGTCAGTATTTTTCATCCTTGATTTTGTTTCAAGAGATAAATGATAAGTACGATCTTTTGCATATTGAATGGTTTGATTCTGCAGAAAGACTAAACACATTGACAATAATATACCCTTTGTAAGGAACAGATGAAACTTCAGCTAATCCGCCACGAGAACCCACTACAGAGCTTAACAGGGTATTAGCCAACATATGATAGTGCAGAGAGCGATACTTTTTGCTGAAATGCAATTAAAACACCTCTTTTGGATGAGAACTTTTTGGCCAAGCCATGCATGAGGAGTGCAGACTTATTTCAGGCCTGTGTTGTGCTCCCTTGGTGAAGGGCAGACTCAGCCGAGTGATGATAATGGAGGATCCCACAGGCAGCTCCCATTCTGCACCAGCGATTACACACCTGTGTGGCCTTGCCTTTATCTCACTGTGCAGCAACAAGCTCTCACCCGAACATCCTCTCTGTTTGGCATTGGAAATGATGAATGGAGTTGTTTTCTTGTAAGAAAACCCTGTAAGAGCTCAAATGGCTAAAACAGGGTGAGCACTGTAGAGACAGAGTCTGCCTGGAGTGCTGCACCTGGATTGGAGCTCCACACTGCACACACAGCTCAGCAGCCCCAGCATCTAACAGCAGACAAGATTCTTTATGCTACTGCCTTATGGTGTTGGATCCAGCAAATGGCACCTGAAGTGATTCTCTGCAGAGCCTGAGTACCTTTCTCAGCAGGGTCATAACAAACCAGTACCTGTCAGGACAGCACAGGTGCCTATGCTTGTGCACCAAAGGCTGTTCTCCAAGGCAGCCTTCTGTCTTTAAAAAACTGGGTTTGAATGGAGCTACAGTGCGTCAGTGCCAAAGAACAGAAAGGACAAAATCATTCACTGTTCTTCTCTACACAGAGGATGCTGTAAATGTTACAAATCATATTTCAAAGTGACTTGCAGTTAGTGAAAATACCACATTTTCCACTTCACCCTCTGCTCGAAATTCCTATCAGCTTTTCTTACCTTTTCACTAACAAAAGAAAAATGCATGTGATGAAAACTAATGTAAAGAAATAAAGAGAAAATGTCCATTTTCAGAAAAAAAAAAGAACAGAGATCAATAGCTGCTGGGAAAAAAACCATCTGCTGCTGGGTCCCATGTCTCCCCACAGGAAAAGTTACACTGATTCCACCAGGACTCGGTGAGACACAAATAATGGTTAGAGGAAGGCAGAGAGTCACTGTGTTATTTCATGTGGCAGAAACAGCTGTGTGACCCTCCCCAGTGACAGTAAGACACCTGGATGCAGGGAGGCTTGCAGAGTAGAACAGCCTCAGCTGAGCCGGCCTGCAGCTGTATGAATGGGCTTTTAGGGTTACAGAGGGGGTGGATTTAGTGGTAATTCCTCAGGATTGTGTTACAGCCTCTGCAACTTCACTCACCCCAGGCGTTCTCAAATCCACAAATGCCATTTCAATGTCAGGTTTGCCAGAGTAGGCAAACACATATTACAAAACCACGTAAGGTGGCTCATTCTGCTGGCAGATATTCAAGTAGGTCTCTAGAGCAGACACCTCAAGCCCAGGCAACTGCCACATCTAAGCCTTGGGCCTCATTTTTTCCCCTGAAGGTTGCCATTCTCTTAGGCACATCCAGAACATCACTCAGAAGGTAAAATAACATCATGTGAACTTCCCAGCTGATGGCTGCTTGCTTATACTAGGTCTTTTTGTGACTCTCTGCAGCTCTTGGCTTCCTGGTCTACCGCCACATGAAGGTGAGATGATTATTTGGGGACACTTTCAGAAGAGCTCAGTCCCAGCATTGCCAAATGCCGCAGAGGATACTCTGATCCTCATGAGGGCTATTGACACCTTCAGACACTGCCGAGTCTGATAAAGAAGTGACATAATAAATCAGGCTCAAAATAATTTATAATTAGAGTTCATACAAAACTATCCCTTTACTTTGCGGACAACTCTCTGCCTTAATAGTGACTAAGTGACACTGCAACAGTCACACAAAATCTCCATAAATCATGAAAAATCTACTTGAGAAAAGTTTGCAACTAAAACAGGAAAGCAGTTAAAACCACCTGATATGTCATGTACAACATAGATAAACTGCATCTATGAAGGAGAACTCATAGGAGACACAGTAAGGATTTTCCAGAACTTCAATTTTTCATTCTATTTTCCAGCGTGTCTGAGTCACGTTCAAGAGGCACAAACGACTTTTCAAAAGGGATCAGACATGAAGGAAATCAGTAGTCCAGGATGGGCTGAGAAGCAGCTCATGAGAATCAGAGTATTTTACTCAGGTCAATAAAGAACTGGCTAGTGAAATATTGACGTGGGATTTACATTAAAAAAGAGAGGAGTTGAAAAAAATAATATGTAGGAAAGATTTTTGAGGCTATAGAGAGTATTGTCCAGAATACTTAGCATGTATAAACCCTCAAAAGCCAGAGATGCTGACAATGATGTTTGAACGAGTACAGAGTAAGTTTTAACATTCCATTGCTGACTGATGTATTTTCCTTTCAGCATTCAGTTTCAACACAGACTGGAGAGTCATTAAACATCAGAAGAGATCCTGTTTTGGAAATGAAGATGTCTGTGTGGGTGTAAGATTAAATGTTCTCCTATCTTTCAAATGACTCAATGTCTGAAAGACCCAAATGCAGTATTTTGGTTGAAATGCTGTTTAATCCAAGCCTAGCCGTAATTTTAAGCATTCATAAAGATCTGCCAAAGGACAAAGCCTGCTATCTGTCATTCTACTGATTTAGGAGATTTTACATCCCTTCTGTTCGGTGCTTGGTTCCCTTGGCTGTGTCGTCAAGATTAAACAAAACAGCACAGAAAGCAGGATTTTATAATATCCTTGACATGGCTGCTGCCACCTCCAGTTATTGTTGGAAAGCTATTTGTCTGAAGCCTCAATCTGTTTAGCAAATGACAAAAACATGAAGCTGGGAAAAGGAGAGCAGAAGGAAATTTTCTAGGAAGAGCATGAATTGTGGTTACAGGGTGCTACCTGTGTATTCAGGATTTGAAGTACTGTGTGGGATTACATGTGGGCCTGGGTCTGCAAGACTCTTTATGCAGTTATAAGGTGCCTTGTATCAGAGCAAGAATTGCAACAGGCACACAGTATAAAGTAACAGGTAAAAATTCACTACATTTATTTAAATTGGACTAAAATTTTGAAAGCATTACTTTTTACTTGAAGACTTTGTTTCAAAGGACCTGAAGCAACTTCAGGCTGGACCACATGTTGTCTGTCACCCAACAGCCAGCACAAAGCTCAGTGTGCACCGTGGCAAATTCAGTAGGAATATGACCATTGCTTAGTGCCTGTCCTGGATCCCCCTGGTACAGCCAGGTGATTTTGCAGTGCAAAGATCTAGAATTAATGAACATGGAATGGTGGCCTGATTTCTGTTCTGATAACTAATTGGTGAGGAGCAGAGCCGCTCCCCCAGAGCCCGTCTGGACACGCACGCTGCATCAGGCATCACTAATGAAATGAGGGGGGCTTAACATGGTTCAGCTGAGCCTAGGCCTGGCTCAGCCTCTGAAATTCAGCCTTTCCTGAGAAGATCCCCACCAGCTGTGAGGCACCATAATCACTGCTTACTTTTGAAATTATTGGCCATGGGTTATGACCTCTGGATTTCAGAAAAAAACACCTGTGACTGTGATTTGTGGTAAGCGTCCTTTACCAAAACCATTGCATGCTGTGGAGATTAAAACAGCATGCCTTGCGAAGTCAGCAACTCACCCTCGAGGTATTTGATGGATGGAGTGTATTCCTGTGGCTACAACGTGTTGTTAGGTCAAATCCACCAAACTCCAGCAGCTACTAATACTCAGAGTAGCAGAGAAGGGACTACAGGTGTGAGGCCAGAGTGGAGAAAAGCCTGTCCCAAACCCCCGATGCTCACTGCTCTGCATGAATTGCTGCGGACATACAAGGCAATGTTGGTGCCCCAAAGAGAGACTCGGGGAGCTGCCACCACCCACTTGTAAACTCACAGCCATTCCCCAGCCAGCAGCTCCAGGGCTGAGCTGCCCTCCTCTTCCTTCCCTGCTGGAGACAGGGGCTTGTGCTGCAGGCCTGCCTTGGGGCTGAACTCAGCCTGCTCTGGGAAGGCAGTGGAGAGTGGGAGCTCAGTCCCACACACTGTGAAGCTCAAAAGTCGTCAGGAAAGTGCGTTCTGGAAACAATTACAGTCTCCCTTCTCCAGGGAACAAAGATCTCAAATATTATATTACCTTCCTCCCAGCAAACCCCATGATATTTATTTTCTGTTACACAGTGTATACATTATCTACATGAATTATTAGTGCTAAACAGTGTTACAAAATGAAAAAGCAGATGATAGTGTTGTCCAACAGCATTAAGATATAAAATGAAGGCTGTTTGTCAAGTAAGAAAAGGACCAGAATTGGAAATGAAACTGTTCTGCAATGCAAGTGCAGAGAGAGAGAAACAATTATTGAGTAATTATTTCTAGCAGGGTTATGTCATAACTGGCCCCTGAATCAAAAATGAAAACAGCATCGACTTGTTAAAAAATCATAAAAAATCTAGTGAAATCAAAAATATGGTTTGCTGGGATGTTTTAAGTATTTGTCAATTTAAAAAAAAATCCCAAACAAATTTATTTCTGTAGCAACACTCCGAATAACAGAAAAGCTCGTTTTTTGGTACATTTGCACAAGAGTAGGGCCAATAGCCCATCAGTTCACACATTCAACCAGGGCACCTCAGCAGCAGATTTTGTTCCCTCCTGGCCTCCCCTGTTGTGTTGAGGTTAGCCCTTGTGAGTCCCAGGGCTTGGGCTTGCATGGAAGGAATAACTATTCAGTGAGACAAAGAGTGAGAGAGACTGCTTGGGAGGGGAAACTCCTATTTTTACATCTAGTGCAACTATTTAAGTCCTTCATATTTAATAAAAGTTTCCATAAGTAGGGCAGAAACTAGCCCCCCAGGGAGTGGTTTAGCTTTCCCAGGGGACAGAGGCTTGCACCCCCCTGGCATTGAGGGCAACACCTGGTTTTGGGCTCTCACCATTCCCCTTGAAATGACCCTCATCATGAAAAAGTCTTCGGCAATTTCAGGGCAAGTTCCCAAATACTTTAAGGATGACTAAAAGTCATGCTTTTCAACACGGCAGCTACTCAGCAGGGAGAAGGGGTAGGAGGGACGCTGCTTGGTGCAGAGGCTTGCAAGAACTGGACTGAGTGTTTTATAGGCCTAATTTTGTTATCATCTGGTTCACTGGCTGCTGGGCTTTCATTAATCAACAGGAAACACCATCCTTGGCTAATTTGGAAAAGTCAATCTGTTATGAGCTTTCACTAGCTTAGTAACAATCCTGGATGAAGAGAACAGCATGGCTGGAGCGAGTCTTAAAAACAGGCTTTCAGCAGCAACCCCTGCTGTCAGGTGTCAGACAGCAGGGGAGTCCCCTGCTAATGCCTTTTACAAGTAAATCCTCTCCCCTCACTGCAGTATCTATCTGTATCACTATTATTGCTTTCCTGACAATTCCTCTGTCTCTCCAAAGAGATAATTGAAATGTCTTGCTGTTTCTCTGAGTTTGTCCTTTGAAGCCCATTAAATCTTACTCAGCTATGTATACCTCAGAGAAATGCCGTGATTAATCATCTCAGATCCCGGCTTATTTGGGAGGTGGAGGTATACTGAGAATGACTGAGGATGCTGAAGGGTATTAAAGTGAATTGAAAAAGAAAGAGAAAAATGAAAGCCCCTGTGCACTAACTAGAAGAGGGGGAATAAACAACCAAAAACCAGGGTAAGAAAAAAAAAAGAACCACAACCCTAACAGGACCTCTTCCTACTACTAGCACAATGATGTCACTGAACATCCCATTGCTCTTAGGGAGAAAGTGAAAAGGAAAACACATGGTAATGATTAGTCACATGAAGAAAGACACTTGGATAAACAGTGATGAATACTGTATCAGCAAGGGAAGGCAGTCTATAAGGGAAAGCAGAGCTTCTATGTAAAAAAAGGAAAGGAGAAAATTATATGATTAAATTCTGGTACTTAAAATGAAGAGGGAGTAATAGGTGTAAGGATTAGACTCCTCTCATTTAAATAAAACCCCCAAAAATCCGAAAAGGATATTGGTCTAATTGTGCCTTACCTTTAAATATCCTGGGTCCAAGCAACTATCATCCTAATTGACTTTGAAATTGCATTTTCAAGCAAAACCCACTGTTGTAACAGCTGCTTCTGGAAAATTTATGTGCCTGAAATGGTATATACCTGCTATGCTGTTCCAGTGGCAGTGATCTAGCAGGAAAGCTACTGTGGAGTTAGACCAGATGGTAAGACAGAAATAGGAAGTCTCTGCAACTTCTTTAAATAAAGAACAACCAGAGGAAAAGCAGAGAAAGCTAAGAAAAAGCAAAATGCAGAGAGGAAAAAAAAAAGAATAAAAAAGAGCAAAGTTAAAGTTTGGTGGATAATGAAAGGAAATGCAACTTGAAATCAGTGTGAGACAATCACTCCTTATCTGCACACAATTAACAGATAACATGGACATCAAAGGCAAACTCTGCTTTTTGCAGATAGCATATGCTTGTTAACACAGATTTCTTCACTCAGTAACTTTTCCTCAGTTTGACTCTACAGATAATATCCTATGGCTTTTCTGCCAGTTATTGGAAATGAAACCCACTAAATCCTATTTTTTACTTGTAAGGTTCCTCTCGCCCTGCTTTCCTAGTTAGGCAGTTTTCACACAAAACTTTCACTCTCACAAGAAGTGCTGCTGCCCAATAATTTAAAAGGTTTCCTATACGACCAAGGTCTGAATACATTATCCCACAAACACTTGTTGCACCCTGGTGCTGCCACAGAAGGAGATGCAGTCCATGTCACACCAAAGTACCAACAAGGAGTTCAAAAGTCCAACACAAGCCTCCTCTGAAGTGCCACGACCTTGTCTTCTTAAATCTTCTTGTTTAATCTCTTCTTTATAGAGAGACCATCACAGCCTCTCGTTTTTATGGTTACTTTTCAAACAGTGTCCAGTGGCCCTGAGAAAACCCAAGTTGAACCAAAACTGGGCCTCCACTGCTCCCAGTGCAGACTGGAGCAGCAAGGATCGCTGCTGGCCGCTGACCGTGCTGTGTCTGGCACAGGGCCAGCGCGATCTGCCTTGTTCTGCTACCCTCACAAAGGGCCTGGGTCCCTTGGTCAGAGTCACGTCAGAAAACAGGATCATATTAAAAGCCTCAGGACTGGTGCCACAGTGATACTTGAACTATTCTGGATCCCTGCAATCAGCTTAAATATTATAAAACAGCAAGCTGCATCCTAATCTACATACCCTTCATTTATTTTACATTAAGCAATACATTCCTTAAGTTACTACAGAAATCCTTTCTCTGAGCACCATAACTAATTAATCCCTCTGCAAATGGATAGTGTTGGTCCAGAGAAACTGCAAATATGGTGCTTGTCAGTTCACTTGATAGTGCCTGACACATATGGCAAAACCTCAACTTCTTGGTCAAAGTTGCATCAACACTTACACAAATTAAAGTCTTCTTGGAGTTACAGGGGAAATATGTCCAAGGCCATAAGCAAGCATATAAAAATTATTTCAATTTTATTGATTTCCTGAGCTGGCACTTATTCTCATGCCTTTCAGAGATGTGCTGCCATTGCATGTTACAAACACGCCTCTTGTTTGGTTTTGCCTTCCCCTCAACAGCAGCTGCCTTGGCAGCAAACAGAGAATGTAAAACATGAATCCTATGCTGCAATGAACGCACATCAGAAAAAAGGCATTGTCCCCACTGGCCGTCATGTCACAGCTTTCAAGAAGTCCCAGGAACAACAGCATTTTGAGGCCAAGAATTGCTAAATGATTAAAACTCAACCAGATGCACTGTGCAGCAGAAGCAGCAGCCTCTGTGGAAAATTCACGAAGGTTATCCTTTGAAAATGCTAATCAAAAGAAAAATTATTCGCTTTGGTACCAGCCACTCTTTAAAATAACAAAGAGTGTGCTCATTTGGATTGCAAGACTATTTGTGTAAAGACAGGAAGAACATGGGTTTAGCATAATGATGAGGTCATGTTGTCAGAAGCCAGCCCAGACAATGATGTCCCCAGGGGCCACCGGTTTAAGGCAACAGAAAGAATCACCATGCTGGACTGCAGGGATTATTTTTTGCTCTGCAAACAGCACGCTCCACTCTGCATCAGTGAAAACTTTTTCACCATTCAGCAACATGTGGGCTTTGGCACTGCAAACTCTATGACTTTCTCGAAAGACCAATGAATAATAGGTACTGATAGGCATTACAAGAAGCATGTGTTCAGTGTTTCAACCAAATACGGTTGGCTTTGACATCCAGGACTCTAGCTGTGGGCACATCCCAAAACAGAGAAGACGTCTTTGTTTTCTAGTGGCTCATCATGAAATTTCCAGCTTTCTCCATGCTTGTCATTCTTAAAGCTGCTACCAGTGAGTAGAAGAGAAAGAAAACCCTACTCACAGATCAGAACTTGACCAGTATTTAGAAACTACTTTTAATACAGAGCTTCCACAGAGAGCATGCATTGTTCATTTCTTAGGATGTGCACAGGCACAATACAGCCAAAGCCTGACTTCACCAATTGTCCAAGGAGAAAAAGCAGGTTTAAGTGCAAAACTATTAAAATATATTACTGTACAAAGAAGTATTGCTGAGAGAGTATAGTCCTCAGAAATACATCTCTGCAGAGATGAGACTGTCAGCCAATGCTACGGGCTGCCCAGAAGCTGTGGGATCTCCATTCTTGAAGTTATTCAAAACTCACCTGGACACAGCCTGAACAACCTGCAGGAGCTGTTTTGAGCAAGGGCTTGGGCTAGAGACTTCCAGAGGCCTCTTCCCATCCCTATGAGCCTGTGCATCTCTTAAGCCAGCTTAGAGCATAGGCAGAACTGAGCACCTGCACCTCTGCAGAAATATCTGTTTAACAGTGGAAGAAATAGAGAAGAAGGTGCAATTTCAAACAGGAAAACCACTTAAACATTCTGATTCCATATGAGCAAACTGTAAGTGTTAGCTGCATGTTACAATTCAATGAAGTGTGTTGCAAAAGGCTGGAGCAATATACAAAAACCCAAACAGTAAAAACAATGCATAGTCCTGAATCTTAGGGCATTTCAGTTGATGACCTTGCCCTTAATCCTTTATTCCATGCTCTATCAGAAGAATAAGGGATTATCACAATATGACAGTCAAACAGGCAACTGTTCATATTTTGACCTCATTCAAAGAGTTGTTCGAAGTGATTAACTTATTTGTGCATTGTAATTTCATTCACATACAGTGCAAAGGTGGAGCATTCTATAAAATGGAAGCAATTGGAGTCTGTGGTTTTTTTCCAGCTAAGTGACCCCCATCTCCTTCTAAGGGAATGTAAACCAGAATTAAAATGATTCTAGGCAGAAAAAAACCAAAACAAAACTACAAATTATAATAGTAATTCATACTAGTTGGCTCTAGATGAGGTACTGAATTCAGATGATGAAGTGAATCCCTCTATCAAAGGGTCTTATTAAACTGGGTTGTGGGAATACCCTCCTGTGATAAAAGCACACATTGTCAAGAAATAACTTTCAAGGATGGCTGCTGCCAATGAGAATAAATCAAGGACTGCAATTGATTAACTAATTGAAACACTAAAGACAGCTTTAGTTGCTATGGCAATAAAAGAAAGGTCAAAACCCTGATGACCTTGGAGGCTCATGATCCTCTGGAGATCTCAGAACCTGGTCTGAAAATGTATTAAAAGATATAATCCTAGCCAGATTGCCTTGTAAGAGCTTGGCTGTTTTTTCAGCTGGAAGACAGACTTCGCAGCATGTTTCACACCAGTCTCCAGTGTGCAGCTAGCTCTGACTATCTGATATCTTTTCAGCATCAAAAATCAGCTGGGACATCTGAGAGCCTCAAACATTCACTTTGAGCTCCATTGTTGGCGTGTTACTACTCTCAAATTTCAGTTCCCTTTCTCATCGAGCACTTTATTATCAAGTTCTTATTGCTAAGTTAGCTTCCTGGGTAGCTGCTCCGAAATTCATTGTACTTTTCATCCTACATACTACTTAGAGGTTTGATTCAGAGCCTTTTGATACATAAAAAGCCACTGTAGAAAGTGGCAGAAAAGCAGCACCTGAACATCCCAGGAGAAACCAACACAGGCCACTGAGCTCAGTGATTTCCTCGATTTGCAGTACGTGAGGATGTGGCCCGTGACACTCAGGAAACCTCTTGGCCAAATATTACACCTGACTGCTGTTTGACCTCCACTGTCTCCAGGAGGACTTCATTAGGATCCTTTTGCTTTTACCCACCCAACCCAGAGAGCAGCAAGGAACTTAGGAACTCTTGCCTGTATTGTGTGTGAATTCAGCTGTCACTAAATAACAAGCATCTGTGAGAAGCAAGCAAAAATAAAATGACTGTGTGACCACAACAGCCTTATTGTGTAAAGCATTTGCCAAATTTCAATAATTATATAGATGAGCCTATTAGCCTTTTTTTGGAAAACATGCTCTTCATTTCAAAACATACTAAACAGTCATATGTCTTGTGTTTGAGTGCAAACACTGATTTCTTTTGTCAAGATGGTAGGCAGTTTTTCTGAAGACAGGACTACTCCTGTGCAGAAGGGCTTCGCTGTTTCAAAATAAATGCTGTTTCTATGAGGAATTTGTCAGAACATCAAGATTAGCTGTTAGTCCCTATTGCATTTGTAAAGACTCAGATTACATTCCAATCCTACTTTCTAGAAAATATCGAAGCATGCTTTCCTCAGTTTTTAATTAAGATGTTTATCTGTAATTGGCATTACATTAGTATTGTATTGTATGTTAACCAAGGCAGAATCCACATTTGTTCTGCCTAAAACCACAGTCAACAAAATTGCCAGCTGCAAACTGAGAAAAACCTTGAGAAAAATGCATTCTTGAT
Source organism: Callaeas wilsoni (assembly GCA_013398955.1). NCBI lineage: Eukaryota > Metazoa > Chordata > Aves > Passeriformes > Callaeidae > Callaeas > Callaeas wilsoni. The sequence continues at coordinate 150,260 of VWPU01017528.1, forward strand.
CATTTGTCTTTAGACTAGCTCCTTAAGCTTATTTATTTGTTATTGGGTTTCAAGTATTTTAAAAGCTGATCAATTAATTGTAGGGGTGTCCTTCTTACCTACCATGGGGTTTTTTACAGATTTCACAAAGAGTGTAGAAAAAGTCATGTTTGATTGGCATCACAGAGCAAAGCAGGACAAGAGGGAATCAGTCAATTCATTGGCTGAAGGAAGTTGGAAAGATTCATGATCTGAGGATGACACTTGAAGTTTTGTGTTACAATGACACTCTAGACAGTGCCTGATTCACCTTCAGCATGCACGCTCAGGGCACCAGAGAGCATTAGTTCAGCTACAGCAATCACTTAGTTTGTTGAAGGGAAAGCATCCAGTTGGCTGGCTTTGCTCTTCCTAACAAGAAAACACTCTGGGTCAGCTCCACAGGACATCAGGCTCATTCGAACATTAAGTATTTTAATGGCTACATATCTTTATCCTCTCTTTTTTCTGCCCTGAATCCATGAAAGCTTTTGTGACAGCTGCATGCTATTTATTTATGTGAGAGCAGATTACGGCCCACTTGGGAACGTCAGTCTTGATGCACAGAGCTCACTCTGTATTGCTCCAGCAAGAGCAGAAGTACTGATCCTTCCACCATAAAACTGGAGGATGCTGGGAAGAACACCCATAAAATTTATAGCTATCAACATATCTACAACCTTTGACCTTACTGCATAGTATTCATATACTATAAACCTCATGTCCATCCACAGGAGAGCTGCTGTCACTGAGGGAATGAAACCCTGATAACCACACAGATACCCACTTCTTTTTCCTTCTGCGGAGGAGAGTGTAGTGGTTTGACCCTGGATGTCAGGCACCCACCAAAGCCACTCTATCACTCCCCTCCACAAGTGCACGGGGGAGAGAAACTATAACAAAGGTTCATGGGTTGATATAAGCTTCATGAGAGATCCCTCACCAAATACCATCACAGGTAAAACAGACTTAAAATGGGGATATTAATTGAATTTATTACTAACAAAATCAGAGCAGGATAATGACAAGTAAAATAAATCTTAAAAACACATTTCCCCTTCTCCTCCTCTATCCCAGCTCTACTTCCTACCCAGGCGGCACAAGGAGAAGGAGAATGGGGGTGGTCAGTTCATCACATATTGTTCCTGCTGCCACTCAGAGAGTTCTTCCCCTGCTCCAGCATGGCATCCCTTCCAGGAGACAGTCTTCCACAAACTTCTCCAGTGTGATTTCATCCCACAGGTAACAGTTCTCTACAAACTGCTGCAATGTGGGTCATTCTGCCACAGGGTGCAGTCCTTCAGGCACAGCCTGCTCCAATATGGGCCCCTCACAAGGTCACAGGTCCTTCCAGGAAACCTGCTCCAGCATGGGCTCCTCTCTCCATGGGTCTGCAGGTCCCTGCCAGGACCTTGCTCCAGCATAGGCCTCCCACGGGGCCACAGCCTCCTCTCAGGCATCCACCTCCTCCACAGGCTGCAGACGGATCTCTGCATCCCTGTGGCCCTCCATGGGCTCAGCTGCCCCACCATGGTCTGCACCAGGGGCTCAGGGGAACCCCAGCTCTGGCACCTGCAGTGCTTCCTGCCCCTCCTTCTCCACTGACCTTGGTGTCTGCAGAGCTGCTCCTCTCACATATTCCCACTCCACTCTTCTCTGGCCACAACTATATCTGCCCAATGACTTTTTTTTCCTTTTTAAATACATTATCACAGAGGGCTTACCACCATTGCTGATGGCCTCAGCTTTGGCTGGCCAGCAGCAGGTCCATCTTCAAGCCAGCTGACCTTGGCTCTGCCAGACATGGAGGAAGCTTCTGGCAGCTCCTCACAGAAGCCACCCCTGTAGCCCCCTGCTACCAAAACATGCAAACCCAATACACAAGATTTCTAAAGTTTCTAAGGGGAAACACTGCCCCTGGCCCATCTCTGTGTTGCATATCTACCCAAATTCAGTTCACTGCCAAGCTACGATTTTTCACCACAGAAGCTGAAATTTTCACAAGAAGTGCCAAACTGTAAAGTCCAGGGGAGCTGGGTCCCAAAATTCCTCACCTTCCTCCAACTTCATAGCCCCAGTTCCTTCTCCCTACAATACTTCACAATCTCCAGTTAAAACAAACAGACAAAAACCACAACACAAAATAGTTTTTGAGTCTTTTTTTGAAACATTCTTAAATCTTGAGGGTTTTTTTTCCTTTGAAAGAAAGATAGAGACCAGAGAACCAGCATCAGAGGGAGGAAGCCCCTACTGGCCCTGTGCATGTGCCTCCCCACACACCCTGTGATGCCCCTTTACGAGGCTGTTTCAAAAGCCTTTGGCCCTTCTCGCTGGTCTTCCTCAGGCCGCAGCACCAGGGTGTGGTACAGTGTATAATCCTTGTGAGTAACAATATCTGGGGGTGGGGAGGGTGGGGAACACAGAGGTAGAAAACATACAAGATACCTGTGGACTGTATATCCCTAGCTTTCCCTCTTCCCTGCTTTGCCCCTGTGCCTGATTTCCTGCTCTTGCCTTCGCTCTTGTCTCCTACTAGCAGCAGCAGCAGATGATGTCCCTGCCACCACGCACTGCTGTCCCATCACAGAAAAAATGTCACTCCCCTCTTCCCACCTACCCCCAGCTACATGGCACTCGCCAAGGTTTGTGCTGGAGGAATGTTAATAGGAAAAGCCAGTTGAACCAGGCAGGCATTTAGCAGATTTTCTGCTCCGTGCTGCTGGCAGGCGGAACGTGGAGCTGTCGGAGCGTGGGCTGTTGACTGAGACTCCCCGACTGCCAGGCAGCCCAAAGGCAGCGGTTTTATCGCCTCGCTGGGCACACTGGGGCAGCGAGCAATCGCTGCCACAGCTCGCAGGTGCTGTGTGTGTGCCACAGGGCTTTTCCAGAAGCCCATGGCTGTGCACTCTGCATCTCGTGGCAATGAAAGTGCTATAACGGGTTTAAACAGTGTGGTTTTACCAAGTAAAGGGTGAGTTTGTGTAACTTTTTATAGCCCGATTTTCTTCAGACTTTTTCTTAAAATATATTTGGTCACTATAACTGTTAACTTGCAGGTCACTGAGTTTCATAAAGAGCTTTTGGTTGTCATTAAATTAATATTACAGTTTGCACTCAGTTCAATAAGCACATGACCAGAGGGCTGAAGCCCACCTGCAATCCCACTTGGCCCAGAATCCCAGCTGTGGTGGCCTCAGTGGGGGCAGACATTCAATGCCACTGCTCCCAGGCAGGTGCTTAAAGAAATAAGGAACAAAGTCTAGCCCACATTCCACACACCCTTCTCTGTCTAGGATGGGTCAAAAGCCAACCCACTGTCTCTTACCTCCCCTAAGCATGAGCTAAACGACGCTTTCCACAGAGCCCAAGAGGAAAGGACAGGGGATGATGAGGCCAGGTTGCATTTTTAGCCTGGGCACCATCTAATTTTTTTTTAAACATTTTATTTTTTGCAGTGTTCTTTCCCTCTGGTTCTTTTGTATCCTGCATGGAAAAGTTAAAAACACTATTTATTACCACGAACCACCTGATTACTTTTATTTGACAAATACGGCCTTCTCAAGAAGTCAGACCCAGCAGGGAGTAATACTCAGTTTTTCGCAAGTATTTAAAATTTTGAGCTTCTGGTTTGGTAAAGGAAATACCAGTGCTACAAACCTGCTTTTGTCTAGAACATTGCCTCAATCCCACTAGCAAAACTGGCTCATGCATATTATCCTTCACTCCATAATTCCGTGACATGATTCAGTAACCTTAAGCAAAGGCAACATGTTCCAATCCATTGCTAGACCTTATCCCATCAGCACCAAATTGTTATAATTTATCACTCACCCCAGAGCAGTCCAAGTTTATTCCATTTGATATGCAGACTGACATTCGCGGTCCTGGGATATTTGATGCTTTTTGCCAGAGTTTCCCACTTTCAGAATATGTTTGAGTTATACATTCAGCTAGCAAATTATGGTAATAATATTAAGACAAAAGCCATCTTATGCATTTTGGGCACAGGCCAGTTTATACAGCAGAATCTGATGTGTCTAAGCCTTGATTGATGTTCATCACATAAATTCCCCTAGTAATTAACCTGGGCTAATAACTCCCAGCCATGCTTAGGAGACGACCCTCTTGCCCTCCCCAGCTACAGACTCATCATTTAAAGTCAAATGCCTTAGTGGCTGCTCCTGGCAGGCTGGGGAGGAATGAAAGCATAAGCATTTCTGAGAGTGAGAGAGAAGGTGGTGAGGAGGGAAATCACACATCAGTCAGTCCCCAGGTGATATCTTATTTTTGTAAGAATGGTATGTCTTGTTCATTTTGCTGATGTGAAATAGAAAAGAGGATGTGGGATGTAGAGGATGAATTGATGATGATGAGAATGGAGGAATTCCAAGTGACAAAGACAAAGCAGCTCTGGAAATCTCCTTGACCAATTTGCCTACGGCAGTCTAGCAGGCTTGATTCTCCATTATGCTAGAAATTTCATCCCACTCTGACAAACTAAGTAAGCTTTCCTAACCAGTAAGATGCTTCATTTTTATAAATATGAAAATCCAAGAAGAAAGAAAAATCCCAAAGGTATTTAAAACCAGGAGAAATCACCCTTCTGCTACCTATGTAGGACTCCCCTCCCTTCCTCCCTCTCTCCCTTTTGCTGTGCCTTCTTAAGGAGCAGACACAGGGAGCAAAGAGAATAAAGGCTGTCACGCTTATGGTCCTCAGGATAAGGAGTGCATCAAGGGCATAATTGGAGTGTGCTGCTCTCCTGTTACTTGTTTTCCAAAGCCTGTAGAAAGATAAGCGTAAATTAGAGCAGCTCTGAAGTAGCTATCTTCATATCAGGGGCTGACAGTCCTTGCAATACTCTCTGGAAAACGCTGGATCCAAGAATTTCCCATGGCAGCTTATGCTATCTCTACCTTTCTGTGCTTCCCCTAGCACAAACACAGACAATTAAACCCAGTGCACTTAGATCACCATTGTATGGCTGTGGGTTTGTGACTGGGAGAAAAAAAAAGAGACAATAAAGAAAAAAAAGTGCTTTAAAACACACTCCAGACATACTTTTAAAGCATAAGCACTGGATTTTGTTCCTTTGTGCTCACCAGTCTCCCAGGCCACAGCCACAGCAGTGTGCAATCCATATGGTTAAACCAGCAAACAGCAACGTGCATGTGGAAGAACAGGAAAATATTTGAAAAGGTTTTGAGATGATCCTCCTACAGATGGGTCTTTTAAACAGATGCAGCGGGATAGAAGCTCTTCCTGAACTGTAAGACAAAAATTAGGAATTTATTGGGTCACGTTAAAGACCCTCTTAGTTTCCTATCTGGCCATCTGAAGAAGAACAGAGCAAGTCTGTTACAGATCCTTCTCCAGGTCATTCCTCCAGGCTTGCAGATTCTGCAGCTCAAGGACTTTCTGTGCCAGAGGCAATGCCCTTATACTCAACAGCCCTTGGGGAATTTTCCTGCCACGAACTGCTCTCATAAAAGAGACAGTTCAGCATTTTAAGCAATGCTATGCACGTTTCTCACTACCTGGGTAAAGAAACATCTCCTTTCGTTTGTTTTGAACTCACTGCCTGCTAATACTTTTTGATGCCCTTCAGTTTTCCTAATGAACAGGATAGTCTTTTATTCACTTTTCTTTCTTTCACTTTTTTTAAAGTCTTTCACATAACCTTTTCAGTAACCTCTTTTCCAGGCTGAGAAGTCCTACCTACTTAGCCCTTATGTAGAAGCTATTCAGTAAATTTTAGCACTTATTACAACTTTTATTAAACTCTACTTTTTTTTCACCTTCTAGTCCATCTTTTTAGGGAAGGAGGGGAAAGAGAATCCATACAAAACACAATATCCATAACCTGTGGAAACCACAATCTTAGTGAGGGTCTGGTATGCTCTGCAGTCTTTCTCTCACACAGAATCTGGATTGAGGCATCCCAACCCCTGCACTGGAATTATGCTTCCAGTACCTCGACAACTATTTTTAATGAAAAAACAATATACCAGTTCTTGAAGAGGTTTAATCCATCTCCCTCTTGGCTCCAAAGAACTTTCTGGCACCTCTTCCCCACTGGCCTTTGGTTCTTCCAGTGGCTGTGGTATTCTCAGTAAAGCTCTGAAGGGACCCCCAGGAAGCCCTAATACTTCTCCAGGCTCAGCACGTTCTGGGTTCCCTCCATGGTACAGCTGAGCTCTCTCTCCTCCAGACATCAACGACCTGGATCATGCCCTCTCCACACTTGCCTACCACCCGTCCAGTATTATACTATATTATACCTATATTACACTGCAACATGCTTTATAAACAAGCAACATGACAGCTTCCACGTAATCTTTCTCTTCCCAAAAAATCTACTCGGCTACAAAGAGATTCCCACTGCTGTCCACATGTTGCGCCCCTCTCCTCTTCTTTCCACGCAGGTGCAATTGCTGAGGCAGTCTTCCTTACGAATGCGTGAGTGTCTGCTGAAGGAGTTCCAAAGCATTATGGAGAGCCGGGAATTAATAAAAATGGAAAGTGCAATAAAATATTATAGACAATATATGAAAAATACTGATTGTGCAGCTGACATTAAAATATTTTAAAATGATGTTTTTTCTATGCTTGGAATTGCCCATTGCCTGATTTTGGACAAAGCTTTTGTTGAATATCTTAGTTCAACTTTCTTTTTGCTGTTTGTAATCAGCTGTGTATGCTTGTGTTTGCCTTAGTGCTGTCTTTCAACAACAGGGATGAAAGTCTGTCAGAGCATTAAGTATTATCAGTTATCACTGTGGCTATATAAAGAGATATGAGGGCCCTGGATCTGTTAGGATTTTTACATTTAATTGTGTTCACCTTGAAAAGGAGAGTTACACAACTGCTCCACTTCCACACACACAGGATTTCTTGTGAGCAGGATCTAGCACTTTGGGGGGTTCATTTGCATAAAGCCTTATTAATAAAAGCAAAATAATTTGATCAGAATACTGACATTCTAATGAAAGCAAATTTGGATGTTGTAAGGACTGTGGATTCCACCTTGACAAATCACCTATGTTCTTTCTTGTTGATTTAGCACTGTAATAAAAGACAGTGGTCTGGGGTTTTTTTTCTTTTTTCCACTGAGTTGCAATAATTTACAACTGATTTTTTATTTCCTTTCACACAGTGCCCTGAAGCTGCCTCCAACCTTTTCCCCACAAGCAGTAAGAATTTGGATCCTTTGTTACACAGAAATAAATGTAATATTCATCGTCCAGTAGTGTGATAATTGATGGGAGGCCATTCAGACTCAAGGCAGCCTCTGCATTCCCTCCTCACTTTGAAGATGGGTTTCCTCTCCTGTGTCACCAGCAGTTTGTGCTGTCCTCTGTGAGAGTGGGAATAAAAGCATCGCTGCCTCCAAGGGACTGCTCTCTCCTCTGTTACAGAGAAACCAAGACGTGCTGGGAAGTGTGGAACCCATAGCAAGATGGGCGCAAGCACCTAGAAGACACAAGTCCTCTTCTTTGCGGCAGCTGAGAGAAAGGCAACATGCTCCCCAAGGGCCTAGTTGGAGATACGAGGCTGAAACCGACCTCTGGCTGCTGTGGATTCACAGCAGCATGGCTGGTAAGAGCACATGGATCAAAGCCACCAAGGTCTTTGAAACCTGGCTTCTGCAGGAGCTCCAGCTACAAGTCAGATGGCAAGTTCTGACCCCAATGCCTAAAGATTGTAGTAAAGCTGTCCTCACTCCTTTTTACCTGCACCTGCCCACACCTCACTTTTAAGAAATCTCCATGGATTCTCTTTATGCACTGAACAAATCAAAGCCTGCATCATGACTCCATACCAGACAAGGCGGAATAACTGATCGCTTTCATTTGCATCACTCCTTTGTCCCATCTCTCCATCCTGTCATGGCAGGTAACAAACCTATCACCATTAAAAGCCAAAGGGTTAACAACATCATGCATTTCAATCCGTATTTGGCACCCAAATGAAGTGACTTCACTTCGCAGTAAGGGCAAGGATCAGAGGAGATTAAAAAGACTCCACGCCTCCAAATACCAAATGCCTTTGATTTAAGGTTTATGGCAATTTCAGATTTTGGATTAAAGGTGCTTGAGTCCATAAACTCGGCAGAGGAAATATTCTCACTGACAAACAAAATAGAGCCAATGGAAGAGAGCAAAGAGAGCATGCGTCTACTTCCATAGTGAAAAGACCTTCCCTTCCCCTGTATTTAGGCTTGATACACCATTTAAGTAGTAAATAACAACTGTAAAATCCCAAATTATACTGCTCAGGACAGGAACTTGCATTCTACACGAGGGAAAACCATATTCAGCTCTTAAATGACTGAGTATGGAATTGTTCCATAACATTGAATTCACAATGTTGAAAACAAGTTAATCTCACAAACAAAAGACAAGGCTACAGGAAAGTAACTCATCCCTGTGCTGTTACTAATGATAAATGTATGTGCTCTCAGCCTTGGCAATACAATGCACTCTCTCCAGAAGAGTAATATGCTCAAACAACTAGCCTTGGAGACAGGAAATGGACAATTTATTTCATCTTTATTTAATGGTCAGCAAACAACACATTACAATTAAAGCAGGTCCCATCTTTCATGCCATGCACATGGATTTCGATCTCATGGGCCTACTCTGTAAAGCAGGAGGAAAATTTCTGAGGAAGTTCATTAGTAGAAATGATCTTTTACAAATAGACTAAAATATATGTGCGCTGGCTGAGACTACAGCTTGGAACACATGCTCTTGCAAGGGATTAAAAAACTCCTCTGCTCCTCATTTTCCTCCTGTAGGTTATGAAGACGCAGAATAAAAGATGTCCCCTCCCTTTACAAATCTAGCAGACAGTCAAGAATAGGAACAGGTGAAGAAGTCTTCCAACCTACTGGCCAGTAACATGGGATTTTTTACTGCTTATTCAGGGCAGCAGCAAATGACTTCCCAGGTGCCTAAATATAATAATTACTCTTTCTGGGGGATGCTGCTGAAAGCCATGGATGCATGCTCACAAGACTACAGATTATGTCCATACAAGGGGTAGAAAAGAGAAGAGAGGCACCAGGTCATGAAACTTCCTCTGCAGCTACTCACTAACTGCTCTTTTCTGCAGAATCTGCAGGTTGGTCATTTTAAAAATGTTTCCTACAGGCAAAACTTCAGGAAGGTCCAAGGCACTCTTCACAGGAGTTTCGGATTGGGTTTTTTTGGTCATCAGCTCCTCTTTCATGGGAAAAGTTAGGAAATAAGGATCCTCTTGGGCTTCCACCATGAACAGTAAAAGTATATGGAGAAACGCTGAACATATAATTTGTTTGTTATAGGTGAAAAATATCCAGGTTTTGTGAAAGTAGAAAAACCCCAAAACCAGTATTAAAAAATCCCACAACAGTTAGTTCATTTTAATTTTTTTCTGCCAATGGAAACCAGATACTTTCTGAGATTGATTGTTTTTTGTATTGATATGTATTAAGACAAACTGAAGCATTTCCAGCACTGGTGCATAACAACTGATCCTTCAAAATCACACAGAAACTAAAAAAGTACCTCCAGTTTGTGTCCTTTGATTTCCCGTTTGTTACAAGTTTTCAGTTTTAGTCAGATACCAAGCCTGCATAACAACAAAGACTGCCTGAGCAAAATAGTGATATTTACAGCAGGGAAGAACCCAATAGCAAAATTCAAATCTCCTCTAAAGATTTCAGTTCTTTGCTAGGACTTCAGTGCTGGGCCACAACTACTTGCAGAGAAAGTAGACCTCATCACTCTGATGCCTTGGGATTTTAGCTTTTATATTTTCATATACCTGTAATCCTGCAGTTCTTTAGTGTGTAACTCTGAGCTCCATGTAGAGTGTTAGCAACTGCTTTTCCCATTTTGGTCAGACACAACAGTTCCTCTCCAGGCCTGAGAATCAAGGACACGTCACTGTCTCAGGCCCCAGGAAATGTAAACAAAAGTAAGTTGGGGGGGAGCAAACTGGGAGAAGGGGACCCCACTGCCTGAAGCTGTAATTGGCCAATTAACATCTGATATGCAAATGGACAAAACTTATATCTGTCCGAAAAACATGTGACTGTGTCCATCTT
>VWPU01017529.1:0-88663 GCA_013398955.1 Callaeas wilsoni
AAAAAAAAAAAACTGTGAAGGCCTTTCAATAAATCCCTACCCTTTATCCTTTCACTCTGTCTAGCCTCTGTTCCAGGTCAGCCTCTACAAGGCATCAACTCTAATGACTGTTTTCATTTAGTTCTTTTACACAACACTCAACAATACAAAAAAAAAAAAGTGTTTTGATACCACTCAGACATTCCTCAGTCCAATAGACTACATGCTTAAATTTCTGATGTCTCCATGTCTCCAGTCAGATGCAATCTGGAAGCTATGTAGTCCTATTAGTCTGGCACAGTGCTTGAACTAATTATGTAGAGACACAGCAGTTTTGTGATTTCCAAATACAGATGGAGAATCTTCACTTCGCTGAAGGCTGCATGTACTGACCCTTCTGCACATTGGTAAGATACTTAGAAAAAGTGGAAAGTGTTGCAACATATACAAATAGAAGACAAGAATATGAATTTGAATGGCTCCATATTGTGCAGAAACATAAAAGCAAATATCTCACCTGGCAAGGGGTTTGCATTTTTTAGAGAAATACTCATAGGAACAACAGACTGGACCTGTTTTCCGGGAGTCTAAGGAACAGGCCAGCAGTTATATTTAGTCTTGGTGCTATTAAACCAGTACAGTCTCCTTTATGTTTTTCCCCCAGCCACACACTGATTTTCTCATTTCCTGAAGTCCAGCTGAATTCAAGTTTTTATTACATATGCTGTGCTGCAACAGTCTGATTTTTGTGGAAGACTTTTCACACACACACTGAAAGGTAGACTACACACACACACACACGTATGCTGCAGTTGCTGTGCACTGAGAGAGTACTCTGTTCCTTGTGGATGTCCTCATCTGATGTGCTCACCTGGTCTTCCTTTGCAAAAACTTTTTGGTGCAGAAACTCTGGTTTCTGCGCCAAAGCAAGATGATTAAAATCAGCCAGATGACTCAGAGCCCAGAAGCACCTTCTTCTTCCTCTTGAGTGTAAAGTGTATAGACACCTATTTCAGACACAAACAAAATGCTGCAAGCATTCAAAGCTAGGATAGTAAGTCCCCAACCTAGTATTTTAGCCTAAGTATTTTTGTAACTTACTTACAGTTTCTAGGGCCACTGGTTATCAGTTTGACTCCATCTCCTAAATACATGCTACATTCCACCTCCTTCTGATATTAAGTATACTAAGTATAAGAAAGGTAATTTGTGAGTAGGTTTATGTCATTAGACAGCAACACACAGGTCACGTTCTAATAAGCCTCTGGTTTGGCAAGAAGGCAAGAAAAGTTGGGATTGAGACCTCTGCACACAGATAAGGAAAGGGTACCTCTTCCTGGATCCTTCTTCACTGTGACCCACCACATCTGCAGCCTCTCCAATGAGGTTCTGCTTTTAAGAAGTACCTGGCGATCAGCAAGGTGGTAGAAGGTAAGGCTCTAGGTCCTGCTGTCTCCTAGCCACCGAATCAGGGATACAGTTCATCCCTAAAGGCTCCATGAAAGCTAGGTTATGTACCAGGTGGGTTAACTACCTTCTGGCCTTCCTCATTCAAGAAGGATATACAACATCAGGGCATCTTAGGATGTAGAGGAATTTATGTGGCTTTTTGGTGCCATCTGAAAATTCCATTTCACACAACTTAGAAAGAGTTTCCAAAGCAATCCTTTCAAAGCTGTCAAACCTCGGAAAGTTTTCCTTTTGAAGGACTGTTTGAAAAAATTTTCAGAAACTGTCACCCACAGGCTTTAATTTCTCAATCACATGATATGTCTGTTTGCAACAGCATCTACCACAGTGCTTTCTTAAGAGCTACCAATAAATAATAGATGGCTCACTCATTGCCTTAATTCTTTTTAAATAAGTAAAGAGGCTCTCAGCACACCAAATTACCACATCATTTCTGATGTCCTAATGGAGTCCCCATTTAAATCAGTTTGAGACAGGAAATCAGAAAAGTGCAGTGATAAGCTGAGTTTTCCAAGCATTACATTAACATCAAAAAACAAGCCCAGGAGTGAAATGATTTTACCATATTATGAAAGGCTTTTCCTGAGCCCTCTGAGGCTATTCTAGTCAATCCTTCACTACTGCTGCATTCTGGGTCTCAAGCAGCACTGACAAGTAGCAGCTTATAGTAACACTCATCTTGACAAACTTAGTCATCTGAAAGTTAGCCACTTAATCTAAGCTACTCATCAAGCCTCCTCCTTCAATCACTGAAGTGAAATAGGTGCCTGGAGTGAACAGAATTTCTCCAGACTATTATAAAAGTTGCTCAATTAGATGCTGACTGCAGCAGCAAAAATTGTTTACAAGATTTCCATTTCCTACCACCCAAAAATTAATTTTTCACACTTTTGTGGTCCAGTTTGCCACTTCTCAATCATTCCATTACAGCTGTTTGTGGGACCATGCTTTTAATCATGGTTTAAACAACTGATCTGACAAGTGTAAGAAGAGCCTTTTTGTGAGGCAGTCCCTAATCAAGGAATAATTGTACTGTTGATGTTGGAAGACATCTCTTGAAATTATATAGCCCAATTGCTCTGCAGAATAAGGGCCAGCTAGACCAAGTTGTCCATGACAGTGTCCAATCAGGTTTTGAATATCAAAATTTTGGCTACAGTCTTGGGCAACCTGCTTTAAAGCATGACATAACCTTAACTCTCATCCAGTGACTATGAAAGATCTGGATCCATGAGTCATTTTGTATCCATGAAAACACACACTACTACCAAGTGGTCTGGCCCAACCTCCTGCACACTCTCTTCCGTGACCACCAGTGTTATCATTCTGGTGAGTGCAACAACAACAAAATCAAGGTCATAGTGTATCTAAAGAAATTATGCGTGGTAGTGCCCATATTCTGTTTGATAGTTTCCCTGGCAAGTTAATCATGCAAGTACAGGAGCTTTGTGCTGACACAGAGAGAGGATGGAAACACACAGCTGGAAATGTAAGGGAGGACCAGACCGTTCTGTCAGAGAGGCAGAGGGAAGATGACCCAGACCTTCACCTCTCAGTGTAAATCAGACATTAAATCAGCTCAGCAGGCTTGCAAAACCATACCCCTAATTTCCACAAGAGTCTCTTGTGAGGTTAAAAATGAAAAAAATCCATCCCATTTCCCTCTTCTAGCATGGTTCCAGTGACAGCTGTACCAGTACATCCAAAGGGATGGGAATTGCAGATTCTGGGGGCAGAAACTACTTAAACCAGGTCTGTCAATGAAGTCAGCATCGTGGTAAATGAAACCTCTAAACACACCTTTTTAGGATGAAATTAACTGCCGTTTGCAAGTCCTTCTTTCTTGCTAGAGTGACTAAAGACACAGTCTAGGTAACTAACTCAGCTTAGGCAGCTGGCATGTAGACAGTTAAAGGCAGCTGAGATAAATCCCCCTCCTGCAGTTGGGGGGACTAAGAACGCTTGGCCTGCAAATACTCTCGCATTTTGCACATTTCACAATGAGAGCTGAAATACTCTATCCCTTAGCAACCACCAAAGGCCATTTATTTAAACTTGCGAAAGCTTTTGACCAACTCCCTCTCTAGAGACTTATAAAAAATGAGTAGTCATGGGATGAGAGGTAACATTTCGTCATGCATTGGAAAGTGGCTAAGAGTCTGAGATCAAAGATAGTCAGCTCGCTTTTACTGTAGCAAAAGATTAACAGCAGGATGCCCAAAAATTCCACACTAGAGCTGTTGGTTATTGAATTTATTAATGATACAGAGGCAAGAGCAACAGCTGGCACTGAAGAAATTATTTTTGCTAACCTTTCAGCAACATCCAAGGTATGGGAAGAAAAAGCATGAAGTATTTTGTATGACACACATGTTCCCAACTGATAAAGTTTTGAAAGTGATCTTCCCTTTAGCACCAATATGAAGCATCCAGAAGTATTTTCAGATGCACTGACCATTCTGCTGAGAGGATGTTAGATGAAATTCACTTACAGCATCAGAACAGACAGTTCTTTGCTCCTGTGTAATGTTGAAGTGGGCCACTAGACAAAGACGTAAGGCTTTGGCACAGGGAAGACAAGAAACACCCCACAGACTCTCCTTCTACTGTTTATTGCTTAGTGGAATACCATTAAATTAAACAACATTGTGAAGTCTCCTGTGAAAGCCAAACTGCTTCACCTTCTGCCGCTTTGCCATCTAATCTGTGTGATTGTCATCCAAGTCTCCCACTAAAGTCAGCAACTTATTTTCCTTTTAGTGTCTCATAAGGTTTATCTGCTTGAATTCAGTGTGGCATGTGGTGGTGTTCATTGGCTGGGCTACTGTTTAGGCTCATAATGTACCTGGGACCCCAGCAATACAGTTTTGACAGACAAAATAGCCCATCACAAGGAGAAATTCACATCCAATTCCTGAAGCTGCAGAACCATCACGACACAGCAAAGGTCAGTCTATTGCTGAAGAATGGCAAAGCAATAACCTAGAGAATGTTTCCCCCCTGCTTCATGTAGTTGGACACCTCTAAAGCATTCTTTTCAGACACAAAGACAAAAGCTGCAGAGTTACCCATAGGGTATAATTAATCCTACATCACATTAAACCACAGGAAGTAACAAAGTTGTCCCAGAACTCAGAACAAAAAATTGCCAGGCTTTTTAAAATACTGTCTGCAGGTGGCTACATGAAACTTTTGCACTAAAATGATGGGGCTTTGCCATCTGAAATGCATAAGCCTATACAAAATCTAACTACCTGCTGTAAATTGAAGCACCATAAAAATAAAATTGAACAATTACCTTTTGTGGGCAGTGTAGATTGAGCTATATATCAGATTTAACATGACTCCGAAGCAGTAAAATTCCACCAAACACAGCTGAAAGAGCTCCAGTCAACACTCAATTTAAACTTTGGACTGAGGGTACAGATGGGGTTCAGGAGACAAAATTATTAGAGGCATCATGGCAGTGGCAGGGGGCAGGGAAAGCCATTGTGTCACCACATCTATTCAAGAGCTTAAAAGAGCTGGAGGAGTTCAAAGAGACAAAGGGAAAAAAAAAACAAACCACAACAGAGAAGCCGCAAATGATGAGGTGCAATTCTGCTGCCAGATACATACACAAGATTCCTACAGATTTCAATGTTCTGGATGAAGGGAAATGAAAGTATTCATGCTTATAATAGCTCGTCTTTCTTTCACTCCTTCCTTTGATATGTTTCCTTAAGCAAAACTGGGACTGGACAAAATCATTCTTCTCAGGAACAATGGCAGGACTTTAGAGAGAGTTCTCTATTGTTAGACAGCTCTCCGCTAATTCACAAGGTGCCTCCGTTTGTTCTTTATCTTGTTTTTTAAGTTATGCTGACAGTCCTGCTTGGGCAGAGACAGTTGTGGCTGGGAGTTTAGTGGGCTTGGATTTCTGGTTTTGGGCTCTGTGAGGATTCTCTGTGGGATCTCACCTGACTGAGTAAGAGTATTTTGTCACTGCAGGGACACAGATCCTCCAAGGCAATGATGTTAGATGCAATCTTATCCCATCTTGCAACAGAGAGAGATGTTTAATGCATATCTAACAGACTGGTATGCATATCCCTGAGCTCTACTACTCGGAGTATGGGCTGAGCAGACTACAATCTCCTCTGATCTGGAAGCCCTTACAGCCACATTATTGAAGTAATGTCCTTAAGCTCAATCCTACCACAGGCCTTTGAGTTAGTACGCTATGAAAGAAGGCATGTTAAACTCAAACACAACCTGGCACTAGAGCAGTTTTACAGGTCCTAAAGCCATTTTGCTATTCTGTGTCTGGCCAAACCAGAGTGAAGGCACAAGACCTCACCTCATCCTGCTCTCACCTGCATGAAAATGTTCTTCCTTGAAATCCAATGAAACAATTAGCAATGAAACAATCCAAGCTTACTTGTGGGAGGAAAGCTTGGCAGAAATAAGCCTTATGAAGCTGAGCTGGAAGCATCTGTATCGCATGCCACTGGGAAATAATTCCCATTTTGGCCCTGACAGTCTACTTCCAGCTGGGAAAGCCCCTGATCCCCAAAGGACTTTGTCTAAGACAACCACCACAAAATAAACACAAACTACCACCCATAGTCAGCTGCAGGCAACCTCAGCTTCTGCCCACACGTATACAAATATTTCCATGCCAAAGTATGCAGTAGGGTTTTTTGTTATATCTCCTGTTACATCTTTTGTTATATCTCAAAGATAATCCAAGAGGTGGAAAATAAAACCTCTGTGTGTGTGTTAACACTTATTATCACTTACATCACTCACATCACTTAAAATTCCTATTCCTCCCTAAGCTTTTGGCTGCTCAGAATTATGATCTGGAAACATGTTTGCCCATCTCCAAAAATTCCTGGGATTTCAAAACTGTTTCCTGTCCTCCTTTAAAATTATCTCAGTATTGACTCTTGAAAAATCATGAAATGCCAACACCAAACCCCTAAGCACTCCTTCTTTACAGCAGGCAGCAGACAGGTTGGTTAGAGCTTCTCTCTTGGTTTGAAGGTTGCAACTGATGTCGCAAAGTTGAGTGATTCAGATCAAAGACCTGAGACAAAGCTTCTCACATCTGATTCTGATAAAATAAATTTGTGTTTCCTCAGAAAGCCCCCAGCCACCATTGCTTGCTATGCTTCTCACATTGGATGCAGGCAATTTTTTTTACACGTTTTACAAACAAATCAGCTAAAATGCAAGATAAAAGGTTGAACTTCTCTAGGGTCATCTTGAAGATAATGGTAAGGTGTCTTCTCAGCTAGAGAGATGTTAAACGTGACTTTGTGACCCTTTTAGAGACAATTGCTGCTGGTGAGCACTGCAACAGTGACCTCCAGCTGACCTGCCATGGAGCACAGTTTGACCAGGTCTCCATGACTGCAGAAGCTCTGCTGAAGGCCGTTTTAGCAAGTCCAGATCAGGGAATTTATGTTCTAAGATGACCAATGAAACTGTGCCATCATTGAAGGGCTGCACCCTGAGGCTGAGGTTAGACAGCTTGTAGCAATTGTCATTTAAGACAAAGGGCAATTCCTCTCCTCTACCTCCAGTGATTTGTGTGCCCCACAGAGGGCAAATGCAGGGAATCCCATGACCTTCATTTTATCCCTCCTTCTCTGGTTTTGGTTTGTTTTTTTTTTTAGCCAGGCCGGTTCCCTGGCTCAGTTTGTTAAGTATTTTCACAAACACCAGCACCAGCACAAGGCTGGGGCCACCAAGAGCTGTGGCTGGCGACTCCTTGAATCCAGTGAAAAAGACTTGTGTGAAACAGTTTGGGCTGGAAAGCACTTAGCCCAAGAAGGGCATGTTCAAACCTTATAAGAAAAACTTTCTATAGCCTGTATTTTCAAATGTATTTGAGGCACTTAGAGATTCGAGATTGATTATTTCTGAATAGCAGGGTAGAGTCTACAATACAGTAGGCTCTCACATCATGTTTGGCTTTGGGAATTAGCTTGGAAGTTTTTGCTAGTATACTTTCCCAAAAGCCATTAAATCTAGTAAATAGTAGTATAGTCTATGATCTGCCCCTCAAAGAATAGGGTACTTGATAAAGATTGTCTGAGGTGTTATCTTGCTTGTTATGTGTTTAGGTAGCAATTCGGAGACCTACAAGAAATACATTCCAGTGATTGCACCCTATCACAGTTCCCTCTGAAGATATTTTTAAAAGAATTAGTAGGTTTCAATACTATCATGGCTACTTAAGATTGTGTTTAAATGCCTCAAGGTCAGGTCTGACCTTTTTCTCCCACATAGGAATGTAAGACCTCAATCACACCCCAGTGAGAGAATGCACATTTTTTCCCCTACTTAAAAATCCATAATGCCATTAAAAATGAATATGTTGTTGTTAAATAAATGTATGATGCTAAGATTAAATCTGTTTGCATTTCCTGCCCTCTGTCAATTATTAATATTGCCCATTACAGAGAGATTAATACCTACACAGTGGGGTATAAACATCCAGAAAACAATATACGCTTTTCCTTTTGAAGGAGAATTATTTGCTCAGGTTTCACACCCAACAGGAAACAATTCTGAAATAAGGAGCCTGTTTTTGCACCTGTCAGCACACGAATGAGCAGAATGAGCTGCTGCTTAAATCTAGTCACAGGGAACTGGCAAGGGCACGGTCCTTCAGTGGATAAAACCCATGTGTTTGCATCCACAGAGTCAATATGGGAGGAGAAATGTATTTCTGAGGACGAGAACTGGAGTCAGAAGCTAAACAATTAACATTGCTTTCATCTCCCTCTGTAATTAACGCAGATCAAAGAGGACCTGAAACCATCGATTTCACCAGAAACAGGAGGCAGCAGAGTAAGCACCAGCACTAACAACTCCACAGCAGACACAAAAGCACCTATTGCAGCCACAGGCACAGGGCTGCAACACCAACACAAAGCAGCCAAGAAAAAACTTTGAAATGAAAGAACAGAATTTTAACATTCCGAGATCTGTCAACACAGGGACAGTGTACAAGAAAAGCTATTGTTTTACAAAGCCAGTAAATAGGGTTTACACTTACACAGCTTGTATTTGTTATTCAAGGATGTGATGAGGGAGAAGAACAAGAAACACTCATTCTATGGGTAAAGACATTAAATACAAAAGGTATATATTAATAGAGAGAAGGAGGGAGAAAAGGGAAATGTGTTATAGTTCTTTTAATTGTGTGTTTACAAGCTGATTTTCCTTACATGCATCACCTGCACTGGTAGCAGCATTTTGTTTCTGTAAAGAGTGTTACATTTAAATCCGGCAGTGATGAGTTCTGTGCGTGGCACCACCAGGTGAATGTGTTTTGAGTTTCCATCTGTTTGCCCGTGAGAAACCAACAAATACAGGGTGCTTTGCAATTAAGAAGCATAAAACTCAGACATTACCTGGAGAAAAAAAAGCAGGAGACATTGCTTGGAACACAAGTAAAAGGCGAGAATGAAGAACTCAAAACCATGAAGGTGACACGCAACAGCCACAGCTCTTCAAAGACGAGAATAAGCACTTGTCCACTGCATTATTCCATTTCCACGACTGTGTTTGTTTGGAAAGTGACGCCTGTGTGAGCTACACTCAAGGGTGATGTTACGGGTGATAAAAGTGCCACGACTACAAATTAGCAAATCAGTATAGCATATGTGAAATACAGAAGAGGAGGGAACTACAAAGCAGGCAAAATTTCCAGCAGGAGATAAAGGAAAATAAAACAGAAAGTACTTTTGCATGTATCTGGTGTTCTTCTGTTGATAGCACTGCTTGGTGTTGCTTTATCCTTCTGCCCTTTTGATCTGCCAGGTGAAATGCTCATCTGCTCCATTATATTTTTACCCTGACTCCACAGAATCATAACATATTGGGCTAGAAGGTATCAAAGTTACAATCCAGACCTTTTTCTGAGGCAAGATCAAACATATTTTGTAATTTGTGGTAATTCCAGGAAACTTTGGATTGGCAAGTAACTTCTAGACTGGACTTTGATTTCATCCTTTTAAGTATGGTGGGTCCAGTATGTGCTTTTACTTAAGTACAAATAATCGTAACAGATGTCAGTCCTTACTGAGATCATTCCATTTCAAGGATTGCTATGATGGTCTATTATTACAAAGCTGCATTAGCTGTTGTACACTTTGTGCTGATGAAGCAGTGGTCTTTGTTGGTTTATACTGTTTCCTGAAGATCAGCCCTTTGGCTGTGCACACCAGGAGACTAATAATGGAGTTTATATTCACTAAATAATATGTTGTTTGGCACATCCATGGACTTCCATGTACAATAAATTAACATCATAGCAGAAAGTGATAAATTGGTCAGATTAATCCTGTGCTTTGCTTGAGCATCTTGCCACAGATAATATTAATAAACAAGATAAGAAATAAAAATATGTTTAAAGCCTTTTAAATAATTCCCATTCATCTGGCTTTACAAAGGACTGTGATCAGTTACAAACTGAATCTTTTATATTTAGATGCCAATAGCAGTTTACTTTTGATCAGTCTGCCTACGGATGAATTCAGACCCACTGAGAGGCTTTAGTGGTAAAGCTTCTGAAATTTCCATTGAATGCTGCTACTGAATGTTTGCATATATCTGATCCAAAATTACCATGAAATATTTCTGATAAGTGTTTATTAAAAGCTGGAGCATGGCAAATTTCTAAGAGTACTAGCTTAAAGCAGTTTAAGCAGAATATGGCTTCTTGTTACACTGATATATTCACAGCTATTCCAGATGGTGAGATCTTTATAATCAGAGAACGTCAGAGAACAACCAGTTGTGTCACATAACCTCTGCAGTCCTATCTGCTGCCTGGGCCAAAGACAAATGTGCAGCATCCAGCGAGTGGCTGCCCACACCAATAGCTGTCACTTTAACTATCAAGTGCTCAGCCTTTATTTTTCCCATTAAACTGTGCTTCTCTTTTACTCAGAACAATGCTGCCTACTTTCATGAAAAGCTTGAAAAAGGCTTCATCAGATAAAGCATGGTGAAGTGCAGCTGGTTCATTCTTGTCTCTTGTGAAGGCAAGCAAAAGAGGCAATTTTAAGACTGCAGCAAAGAGTCACTTTAACCTGGCATAAATCCAGACTGCTTAGAAGAGGGATTCTGGAACTCTCCTGGCTCTTCCTTTCAGCTGTGTCAAGATTCTGGCTCTAGAATTCATATTGCTGCATGATGGGGCTCA
Organism: Callaeas wilsoni; assembly: GCA_013398955.1. Lineage (NCBI taxonomy): Eukaryota > Metazoa > Chordata > Aves > Passeriformes > Callaeidae > Callaeas > Callaeas wilsoni. The sequence goes on from VWPU01017529.1 coordinate 10,655, forward strand.
TCTCATCAAGTCAGATAATATTCTTCTCTTTTTTTGGTGGTTTTTTTTTTTTTTCTGTCTAAGTTAGCTTCCAGCTGCATGATGTACCTCGGATGTCTCGCAATGCAAGTCTATGAAAGCTTATGCTGCCCAACAAAGGTGCCAAGAACGAGCCAGCTGAGGCAAAGAAGAAGGTGGGCCCACCACTGTTGGAGGTAGCAGTGGTGTCTCTGGGATGAGAGATCCTTTATATCCACAGTTTCACATTCAAAAGGCAAAATCCTGTCATGAATGCAACATTCTCAGTGATGTGGTTTCCCAATTTAAGAAGGCAATCTGCTATCTCAAAAGAAAACATCTAACTGTTAGGTAAAGTTGTGTATGATGTGATGACCTGTGGTAAGAGAAGACTCAACTCAGTGACACAGGAATTTCATTTCAGTTTTACAATTATATTATTGCCACTTAACAATACACCGTTACTAACTTCAGGATCAGTGTTCAATTCCAGTAATGACAGTACAGCCTCCTGAAGACCAAGTATAATTGCAATCCAATAAAGAGAGAGGAGTAGGGATGGAACTGAAGCTCTGAGTCACTGGTTGTCCCCACTGCTCTATTTTTCACAGCTCCAAAAATAAGCTTTCTCAAAAACTACTCTAGGACCTACTCTAGAGGTCCTAAGTATCACCGATGCAACCACACAACACCATGTAGCCTGGGGTGCATGGATTTAGCAGGCACAAGAATTTAGAGACAAAAAATCCCTGCCTGGAGGAACCATAGTCTTGGGTCCCCATTATCCAAAGTCATGCCCATGGGTGCACGGAGCCTCCCTGGGAGCCCTATGGGGACTCCATAAAGTTTGGTTTGGACCAAAACTGGAAATAGGAATTCAGGGAAGGCCAAGGAAGTGAATGGCCTATAAATCTTTGGGGATCAACCGGCTTGATCCCAAGGAAGATAAAAAGGAAAAGGGAATTAAGAAGTATGGGAAAGAACATACGTGGAAAAACTGCCAAGAAGCAAAAAATGAACAGTCAGGAAGAAAGGGCGTAGGATACAAGAATGAAAAAAATAAAAGGCTTAGGGGTAATAAAAGGAAGGATTTGGGCCAAAATGTTTGTCAAGCACTCTAAGGAGAAGCAAGACTTGAGAGTAGTTTGCAAGAGCATAATGCAGCAATGTGACAGGATGGGTCTGAGAGCAGCAATAAGATCCCAAAGAGGGTGAGCATCTGTCAGAATCAGTCTCTGTCCAATTTCACGCTCCAGAGAGAGTGGGGAAGCTCAGGCCGCCTCATTTTCCACCCAACCACGTCAGGCTGACACCCTGAGGCACGAAACTTTCCATTTTGTAGGTATTTATTCCTTGAGCTTGTCACCCCATAATGAACAAGGACCACAGCTAGTCATCTGCTTATTTGAGAGAGCACCAGGATCCTGACAGCCTGCTAAGCAAGCAGCAAAGCTAGGGAGGAGTGAAAAAGGTGTGGAAAGAAATGTGAGAGATCTCACAGTTAATGTGCAGTGGAGGCAGTGATGTAGTTATAGCCCTACTTTTATTTTCACTTGACGGCACAAAAAGGAAGGTGAGGAGAATCTTTTAAATGAAACATGACATTCCCTTATTAAAGTCTGATTTAGACTTCAGCAGTCCTTCTGCTTTGTACGCGTTTCAGTGCTCCTACACCATGGGCAGCCAAACAGAAGAGACTTAATAAAATAAATTTCAATGGTAATTTCCTGAACAATGAGGGCTTGTTTTCTAAGCAAACAGTCCTTTTGGTGTTGTTACCAAAGATGACAGGGCTAGCCATGTTGTAAATATGAAGACGAAAGACACGGTCTCATTTATCAACTTAAAAGTCCTGCTAGGCATCTTTGTTTCCTGAGCAAACAAAATCTCTTGTGGGGACTGCATGGAAAAAAATCTCATTATCCAGTTTTGTGGGGGCTGCTGTCGCTGGAAACAACTGCCTTGCTGCCAGTTTGTCAAAAGCATCATTGTCCAGCAGTGGGCTGCTGTGGCCCCACCAAGGTCCCAGCATCTATTGTTGCAGTTTGATGCAAGCAGCTTCCACTCATATCAAAAGTGGAGCAGAGTCAGCATTCCCTGCCACATGTTGGGGTGACCTTAGGTAACAGATCTGCTGCATTCCTGGCCTGTGATCCTTGGAATTACAGGCTTTGTTTGGGTCCAGAGACAGAAGTAAGTAACCCCTTCCAATCATTTACAGTAATCTCTCTTACACACTATGAAGGACATCCCAAGCAGAGTATTTATATTAAATACATACAGAAGATGGCCTTACATTTGAGGAAAAAACTAGAAAATAACTGAACAACTCTCAGAAACATTATTAATAATGCTTCCAGACAAGGAAGTGTGGGTTTCTCTATCTCATCAGCCTGCCACTGCAGCCATGGCTTGCCATAATAGGATTCAAAGCTCCGCCTGAGATTGTATCTGCCCTCAAGGGTAAATAAAGTCAAAGCTGGAACTTTCTGACACAACTTTGTCACTGCCTTATTAATATTGTCAGGCAGTGACCAGAGAACGGGCGACACCAGCAGCATAGCAATTTTAAGGAAACATTTCCTATAATGAAAGTAGCAGCAGTGGTGGCCAACAATTACACAAATACTGTTGGGAGGCTTTTCCTCACTTTTCTGTGGAGCCCACTTTCTCCAATATGCAGTGGGAGACTGCTTTGTTGTTGCTGAGTTCAATGGGAAATGCACAGTTGCCACATAATTCAGTATTATATGCATTTAGGGCCTGACCCAAAGCTAGCTGACATCAGTGGCACAGCTGCTATTAAAACTAGGAAGAACTGTGGTTTGGGGTCTCATGGAGAAGTGTTCCCAAGCATAAAGCTTTACAAAAGATTATCAACTAATGAACAACAGCACTGGAGGGAATGCTGTTTGGAAGGTAACATTAAGTTTTCAGAATTACTCACTTTAAAAACAGTGGTTTGGTTCAGGTTTGCAAGTCAGTGTCTACCTAAGGAGAGCTATGAGCATTCATTGGTCCTTATAATCCCTTCCAATTCACATGTGTTTATAAGAATGCTATCCTGGTCTTGCCTCAGAGATTTTTGGGCCAACTCCCAAAACTGCAGTGTAGTAAGCACACTGCTTAAAAAAAAACCTCTCAGGGGTCATGAGTTTATGCTTAGGTATTTTTAAATGCTGCAGTAAAAAGGGCCTGATGCTTGCCAGACTGAGAACATAGCTCAGGCTTTATAATGGTTACCTAGAGTGTGGATTAAATAACAAGGTTCTGTAGATCCCACACCACCTCTCCCACTCTAGCCAGCTCTGCACATGCTCTTCTCTCTATGGCAATACCCTGGGGTGCATCAGAATATCATGGTCCTCAGGGAACAAAACAAGGAACCTCAGTGCTGTGAGCAGGTACAGAAGTATACACATGCTATGACTGGAACCAGCTCTTCTTTTTGGCTGACCAGCCATGGAGATGAGAAGGCAGGACAGTGCTGTTGTGAAAATGCCCCCGGCTCCTGCTCAGAAGAGCTTTACCTTTCAAACTAGCGGGTCTTTCAGATATGCAATTCTCTTCACAACTGTGTGACAAGGTGTATGCTATAAAAGGGAAAAGCTAATTCATCCCAGCATCATCCAAAAGCTCATAAAAGCTCTTTCCCTACTAGGTCTCCTTGCTTCTTAGTGAAGGAAGAAGTAAGTCCCTTCATCCAGTGGGATTAGACCACAATGCCTTCAACCAGGTCTGCTGGAACAATCAAGCCCTTTTCAGAGCAAATGCTTTCAGAATCAGGAAAGTAAAGAATTCAGTATGTTGAGATATGGTAGCTTTTGTACTGGCACTCTGATAAGAAAATAATTTAATACAGATATGCAGTTGCATCCTTTGAATTCCCACACACTCTTCAGGCAACTCGTGTCACAGAGAAGGCCAGCTCAAAGCCTAAATGCAATAAAGAGATTGAATGGTTCTTACCTGATGTCTATCTGGGTCTTGGCCCTGTGGATTGAATTTTAGGTGTGTTTGCGGGACTTTGAAGATATATTGGTTTTGTGCTGGCTTGAATGCTGAATTACTTGCAGTGAGGAACCCTTTCTGAATGTCCAAAATATCAACATTTAGCATGGCTGCTATTGAAAGAAACCAAAGATCTCCCGGAAGATTTCTTTACTAATGCATACATCATCAGTGCAAAAAAGGGTCATGAGAAGGGTTTCCTTTTGTGACCTTTGTCACAAAACCCTCTGGGCAAAGCAGTTTGCCAAGGGTTGTGCAGGGGACTTTGACTGAACCAGTCATGTAGCAGTGGTCTTCCTTGAAAAGTACAACTCAAACTCCAATAAGCTTCTCTACAAGCTCATTCCTCCACCGTACCCACAAGATTTGGAGGCCATAAAGACAGAGGCCTTTCCCAGAAAACTTTGCAGGGAAGTTTGCAAAGACAGCGATGACAGAGCGGCAGACGCAAGATTTGCTGCAACCTCTCCTACAGGTTCAGGTGCCCAGCAGCCCCACAAGTTGCGTCCCCCTGAACTGCTGCATCCTCTTTTAAAGAGACCAGGCTGTTTTGCTTTCCTGGAGACACAGGACAAGGATCTATATGCCTTGCATTGAATGATCTAATATAATTTGGGGCCAAAGCAGCTATTAATCACTTCTATTGATATACAGTAGCTTTATTAATAGAAAAACTGACAGCAGTGTCAATTATTCATACACGTATGTATGCATATTCTATATAAAGAATGGAAAACAGACTTCCACCTTCTATTGGAATTGGAACTGGGAGAATAACTTCCGAAATGTGGGATCAGGTTTTCATAATTTTAAAATATTGTTTTGTATCACTCTCATGCCCTAATTTATCTCTGCCAAACAGCAAGGCAGGCTCAGATGCATCTGAATACTGTGATTAACTAGCTTGCTGACTATCTGTGTATTAACATCAGATCCGTGATAGTTTCCCACTGCCATGCTACATATAGAAGAGGATAAAAAATGAGTTGATCATAGGTTATTAAGGGCAGATGGCATATCTGATGGCAAGAGCAAGCTCCTTCCCCACATCTCCCTTGCACATAAATTGGAGCATTTGGTGTGATTCAGCAGTTAAAACTCTTTTCCTCCGCCAGCTGTGAGTGGTTACCATGCTCCGGGGCTCTGCCCCAGACTCCTGCACTACCTGGCAGGGTAGGTGGGCTGGAGAGGGTAGCAGGGATGCATCTGGATCCCAGTGAGCAGCTGTCCAGCCCCAGAAAGCTCTCTGCATGCTGAGTGCTTTCCCCTCCTGCGCCATGCTGAGGAACCAGTGCTGCCAAGGAATGCTGAAGGGATGGTAAGAGAACAGGTTCCACTGGTGCCAGTGCCATCACACCATATGGCTGCTTTTGATGTCAGAGGGCTGGATTTGGTGATCCAGGTCCTCCTTGTCCTTCATACAAGAGATGAATGGTATTTAGGTATTGAAGGTGTTCAAGAGCAAAGCTGCCATCTCCACGAATGCTGAATGCTGTCACTGACTGAGAAGCCCATCTCGCCTGATAAACCCTTGATTTCAAAATACATAAATAAACCTAAGAAGCTCTACAATGCAGAGGTTTCTGACAAACCAATTATAAGTTTTTCTTTGTTCACCATAGGTATTTTTCCATTAAAGTCAAACCAAGTTTTCCTTCTGTTAACTTACATACTCCAAAAGCCCACATTCTGTGGAAGCTTAATTACAGTTTCACACTGCCAATCCCCTTTGATGCATCTCCTTGTAAGTCAAACTTAACATATGTTATCAGCAAATTTAAGGCCCTGCAGCAAAAACTACAACAACAACTAGGCCCCTGCACAGCTATCCTGCACATCTAAGAGCCTCCAGGAAAGGAATACAAAACATTTTCAGCCAGCTTTCATAGCATCCAAATGATGTAATTTATTTACAAGCCACTTTGCATGCCTGTGCTCCTGCCACAGACACCAGGCTGCAGACACAGAGGTATCGTGCTTGCTGCAAGGACTCCTCACCAGCACGAGGTCACGCATCCCTTGGCTGCACATCTGCCATGTTACGAACCATGTGACTCATAAATATTTCTCACCTTTGGATGAAACAAAGGAGAAAGCTGCAGCATGTTGAGACAGAGTTTTTCTACAGGCAACCCTGCCTTCTCAGCACAGAGAGGCAGCTCAGCTGCTCTTTCACAGCCTGAAGCATCCATAACACCTCTACACCCATCAGGACCAGAGAGCTCATCAAAGCTGACACATGACGGCCCTGTGTGCTCCTGGCAAAGTCATCTTACCTCCTTAAAACTTAGTAAACCAAGACATAAAATGAACTGAAAGAAGGTCCTTTATAAAAAATAGATATGATTTCTAAATTAATCCAAACAAGCTTTCTTGTGTAACTTACTTTTTTTCCACACAAGGCACAGAATAACATAGCTATGCAGAAAAACCCCTAGACTAAACAGAGGACACCTTTTTGAGATGTCCACCCCTTCAGAAGAGACCTGAAAAATCAATTTGGTGCCAGATCACCCTTCATTTTTGTTATCAAGTTGAAGAGGAGAAAAATTTGATGATTATCACAGAACCATAGAAAGTTAAGAGGCTGGAATGGAACTTAAAGATCATCTGGTCCCAACCCCCAGTGCCGTGGGCAGGGACACCTCCCACTGGATCAGGTTGCACAGATAACCGATTTAAAAGTTCCTTTAGAGCAGGTGAAGGTGGATCCTGATCAGCTGGAGCACTAATCTTATCCCACATGACCATAGTGATATCCTAATACGATTTTGGACTAATGTTGTTAACATGAATACCTGTCTTAAGTTTTATACAGCATCCATTATGGGGATATGACAGCAGAATGGCTCAAGGGAAGGGAGTAATTCTGAAGTCTCAACACGCAGTAAGAAGTAAGATTCTTCTCCTCTCCAGAAAGTTAATTTCATAAATCCTACAGTGAGGTTAACAGGATTAGATTTCCAGTTGCCACTGACTTTGCAAGCATAATACCAGATGAATACTGGAGAGAGAGAAGGAGGGAGGAAACTGACTGGTTAATTGCAAAGACTCTGTATTGCTTAAGATGTGACTTGCTGACAGGGAGAAAAATATATCAAAGCACAGAGAAGATACATCAAAATAGCAAAATTTAGCTCAATAAATCTCAAGGGATGACAGAGGATCCATTGCTTAGAACTCATACAGAGGGATTTCTTCTCCTGCTTGCATCTTGCATTAAGCAGTCTTTTCTTTCTTTCCTTTTTTTTCAAGACCAGCCAGAAATTACTCCACACAGATCAGGAGTTAGGATTTAAAGCTAACTGTTGGTGCAGATATAATATCCATGAAAATCAGTTTGAATGGGAGGTGGCTGCTTGCCTGCCCTTGGAGGTGCACTACATTATCCATGTAAATACTATTCTGAAGGCAGATGAACTTCCAACAGATCAGAGGCAGTTGCTTTAAAAATATAAATATGTCACGTAGCTTCATATTCTGATGCGAGGGCTGATCCTCTCCTTTGAATTCCCTGCCCTAGGCTAGGGTGAGGTACCAGTCTCATGCAAACCTGCTTCAGAAACCAAGGCAAAGACAGGGTGAGACGTTTTCCCTAGGGAATGGCCTGTACCAAAGAAGCTCACAGCTAAATGCTAGCCAGGAAATTTCCACCAGCCTGAGTAACACTTCCAATTGCCTGAATCAGCTCAATTCCTCCACGCAAAGTTACAGTTCCACCTACTCATTAGCAATCAGCAGAAATCAATACTCTGTATTGGCAACTGACATCCTCCATGTAAAGGATGACCTGTCATCGCTGTGGTGGCTCAGCGGCATCTGAGGTGAGTGCAACAATGAAGTTGAAGGCTGAAGAAAAACTTGTTCACCTACAAATTATGCTAAAAACCCTCTTTTAAAATAAAGACAAGGGGAGTTCTGAGCTCTGGCTTGCTGCAGAAGGGCATCTGCTGTCTGTCCCCCACCCACTTATCTCCATGTCTCGGTGAGAATCTATCTGAAAGCCATCTTGCCCTCAAGATGAAGCAATACAGAAAAAGGCAGCACTGAAGAGCAATTTCTGGCATAATGGTTTATCAGCGGAGCTAGTTTTCACCCCAACAGCCTCACTCTGTTCCTGTGGGGCAGTAAAACCCATGTCCCCTGAAGCCTCCATTTGTACATCATTCTGGAGGCTTCTGCATATTCTGTATCCATGTGGTGGTCCTTCTCCTTCTAAACCTCTCTACCAGAGAACACCTGGGGAGGATAGTTTGTCACCATCACTTTATGCTTTCAGTAATCAGTGCCCAAGTGACAATTCAAAGAAAGAGCAGAGCATTCAGATCTACTCTCAGAGACACAAAATAAGCCACCTGGTGCAATTAATAAAAAATGATGGAACAAGCCTAGGCCATTTGGTTCATCAGAGTTCACTTAGTTTTCCTATTTAACGCTCTATTTCCTCCAAGAAGGCAGCTTACGATTTACCAAGTAACACCCACGTGCTTCTACCTCAATGGCTTTGGCTTGGAATGCAAACTGAAAATATGTTTTATTCTGTTTGTATGTGCATAGAGACCTAGTTTTGTGGTGAAGACACCCGTTCCACACCATCTCTCCTTCCATTCCCTGCCTGCTGGGGGCTACTACCACTTTAGGTCATACAGATCCTTACTTTTACCACCCTTGCCACCCACTAGCCCAACACTACATCCCACCCCAGAAGTCCTCTGGCACTGGACTAAAGAAGAGGAATGTGCAGGTGTGTTCCAAACTCATCCTCCCCATTACTGCTGAAACTTGGCATGCAGTGTCCCACCCACTCGGAAGAAATGTCCTGGAGTTACTCCTGAACTTAAATGCCATGATCTGGAAATAAGAAGGGGAAAAAAAATGTTTTCACAGTTTTCCATTTAAAATTAATTTCCCCAGTTTCCCGTCCGACATTCCTCAGTCAAATCCCAAAGAACTTGACCTGCAACTGCCTATTCCCATCAGGGAGTGCATGCAGCAACCCCGAACCTCCCACTGTGTACCAGGGAAATCCGCCTGCTCCAGATCTGCCCTATTTCCTCTTCCCAGTCCCCTGGAGCAGCTGACAGTTTTTAACAAGGAGTTCTTTGTTCAATCAAGTGCGACACTGGATATTACCAGAACTTTTAAAATGGGTGTTTTAAAATTCCCCATTGCCTTTGTAATGGGGATTTCTCCCAAGGCCTCACAGGGTCCTTTTCTTTTGCCTTAATGGACACAAGCTTCTGCAACTCTCCCCAGAAAAAGGACTAAATTCAGTTTTCTTCACCTTCAGAAGACTGGCTGCAACAGCTGAAAATGAGGAAATCCGAGGAAATCCGAGCAGGTGCCACATCCTGCTTATCCGCTCCCTGACCATAGCCCATATGATGAAAACAACGCTCCCGCACTGAAGAGTAGCCAGATATCTTAGCAGTGCCCCAGGTTTTGATTTATTTCCTGGACACTGATTTCTCAAATGTTCAGTTCTTTTGGTAAACCAGGCAACTGCAGCTCCAAAGGCTCTGCTTTGTGAGCTGTTCTCATTAGCTTCATGTATTTCATGTTTTTACCCACCATTTTCTTCCTATTTTCACATGAAATTCCATTTGCTGTGCAGTGACCCAGTTTCAGAGCACATCTGACATCCCTTTGATTTTTTTTTTGCTGCCCGCTCTTCATTTACAGGTGAGAGAAAACGTAAGAAGTCTGCAGCTGGCTTCTTTGTGTGGGTCATTTAGACAGATTAGAAACACTGAAGGAAGCACTAACTCCGTTTCTGGCTTCAATCAATACTTCCTCCGAGTTTGACACAAGTCCTCTCTATTTTTTAGCAATCCTTTGCTATGTGATACACTGACTGCCTGATCTCTTCAGGTTGAACAGCAACCTGGCAAGTGGCATTTCAGTAGGCTGCTGCAGAACCCAAATAGCATGTCCTGCCAAGTCCCATCATTACCCAGCCTTCTTTCTTATGTACGTGTACACGTGCTTGTTATGACAGAGGCACTAGAAGGGAGAATAAAGCTAACAGAAGGGAGAGGACGTGTCAGCCTTAACCGTGCTTTCCCTGATGGTAACAACTGAACAGCTTCCAGCAAAAATATCTAGTTATGTTCATTGTGTGCAGGCTTCAGTATCTCACTGTCTGAATGCATTTGCTAAGTCACCCCAGTAAGTGGATGCATGTGCATATTTATTCATTTCAGCTGAAATGTTCAGGTGTCTCACGCATTACTGATGACTCTGGGGATGCAAAAGCCACTTCCTTCATTTCCTTTCCACCGCCTGGGGAGAGGTAAGAGTCTTGGAGGCAGCAGTGGTGGCATATGACCCGGTGGTTCCCCTCTAATCAGCCCTGTAGCAGAGAGAGATCATCCACTTGCTCAGCCCCCTCAGGGCAAAGCTGCAGCCCGTTCAAAGCGGTTGACACTGGAAACAGAAGGTGCCTTGGTCACGATGGGTCAGGTAACCTCCCCTGTCTGCTTCCCTCGGTGTGTAAGACCCAGCCTGGAGGTCTCTGCACTCGGCCCCAACGTAGCTGTAGTTCTGTCACCCGTGGGGCTGCCCCAGTCAGAGGGGCTGTGCACCACGGCCAGCCTAAGCCCCCTCCACCTCCAGCTCTGCACTGTGGCACCAGCAGCACACACAGTGATGACCCAGGAGGCAGCTGTCTTGGGGGTCTCTCCCTCTTCCTTCCCTTGGAGCAAAGCCATGTTCATAAGGGTGCTTTACATTCTCCTCCAGCTCCGTATGCTTCCAAGCCCCACACAAGTTGTCCGCCTCTTTACGTCCCTTTTGATCCACTGGGTTTCTGGAGCAACTCCTCCTGTGCTTTGCAGATCAGCATTCGCCGGGATGGGGATGTGGATCACACAGCTGGGATAACACCACACCATACAAAAAGACAGCTCTGCCTTTCTGAGCATTTCCTCCAGAGTATTCCTCTCTCTGCTTTCAAGATCTCTCATCTCCTAAAAACCCTCAGGCTTTTTTCTTTCATAGCTCTATACTCTTTTAATGTAAGCATGAATCAAATTCTGTTCTTTGTCACTCCCATCTCTAGACCCAGAGTCGCAGAGGAGATTTACGAAGTTACGCTGGATTTACACTAGGATAATGAGAAAAAAAATTGGCCCTTTGTCTTTATATTTTAACTGCTTCCCATCATATTTTTTATTTGTGGCAGTGTTATTGTTAGATTTACTTTGATGTTCCTGTTTGAAATTCATTAATCTACAGCATGCTTTAGGAAAGCTCTTTGTATTTGCTCTCTACTTGGAATATGAAATTACTTCGCTTTACAAAGTATGTTATAATATTCTAAATTTATGACATTACTATTATCTGAGGAATCTCCAGCTATTCATGCATATTCCCCCTTTGTTTCAGGCCCTTCAAAGTTAGTACAGCTAATTCTACATTTTCTTCTCTTGGCATCAGGTGTACATTATACTGAATGCTATTAAATTACAGATCCTCACTCCTTTTCCTGGAAACTTGCTGGCTGGCAGGGTCAGATTAGATCTGGATATTATAAGCAAGGTTTATTTAACAGCTTAGCTCTAAGATGCAGATACTATATGAAGCTTCAGTGTGATGCTGTCCTTAAAAGCATTAAAAAAATACATTAAGTAAAATGATGTCACTTCTAATCAGAATTTTTATCCCTTTTTTTCCTGATTAGTGCAGCCTTTATCAGATTTACTAAATATCTCTGCTAGCTCCAACGGCTTCACCTCATGGCATCTTGAGTCAGCATTTCTGGCAGAAACCATGGCCATCAAATGAAATTCATAATGTAAATTAGCATTCAGCACTGGAACCAAGGAGGTCATTAGCAAATGTTTCCAAATGACCTGTGGCAAACCCACTTCCTCACCAGGCCTGCTTTAGGAAAAATCTTAATTACTCCCGGAGGGAAGGGGGAAAGGCCTCCTGATGTTCAGCTGGACAACTTGGCACGGGCAATGGCAGCAGCTGTGCTGGGCTGTGCCGGGTGGTGTCCATGCCAGCATGTCCCACAGAGCGCTATCCATGCCTCTCTCCATGCCCAGCGGTGCCTGTGACAGTAAATAACACAGTCCTCGTGGCAGGAAGCCACCCTCCGTGGAGGACACCTCTCACCCTTGCATCCTTCAGAGGAGCATACCCTGACACCTCTCACTTATTCCCCATCAGGAAAAACCCAGACAACCTCATGTGTCTGTTGATCTTTTTGAAATTAGGTAATTCAACATATTTAATATAATGTATACTGTAGTAACTCAGCTATACATGTGTGACCTAGCACATTTGTCAATTATTGGATTTTCGAGAATTTTCTCACTAATTTTACACATGCATGACTGCATTTACCCATGTCAAAGCTTTTATTTGTAACCTAGCTGATAAAACCAATAAAAATCCATGTACAAATTTGCAGCCTACAAATTCATTCTCTCAGGGGTCCCTATGTAAAGTCCGTGCAGTTACTTTCATAGCTTTATTTCCTTTGGAAGCAAACAGAATTATAATTTTATTATATATATAATTATAAACAAATATAATTATTTTTTAAAAACACCTTCTGAAATATTTGATGTCAGCAGTGAGCACATTAGCTATTATTTGCTTTGCTGGGAAATGCCAGGTGCAGAGCAGATTGTTATCCCTGGCCAAGTCAAGATGGGAAGATCATCCAGCGCAGGACTCCGTGACATGGGCCAAAGGAGAATGCTGGCAGACTAGTTTGACTCCAGACAAAACATACTGAGATATTTGTGCAGAAAACACAGCCTTATCCTGTAACAAGAGTTTGTAGCTCAGGGATTTCCCAAGTCAGAGTGTCCACATGAAGGTTTACAGTCACTTTCTGCAGCATCTCCTTTCCCCCACCCCTTTCCCAAGTGCTGTGGCCTCAGAGCGCTCCCACGCTGGTGGTGGCTGCCAAGATAAGCAGGTGCCAGGTAAGGTCAGACCCTGTGTGTCAGAGCAGGCTAGAGAGAAGATAAATGGGATTTCTCCCGGGACAGATTAAGGCAGATTAGGCCTCCCTGTGCCATGTCTGTGTCCTATTGAGCTGCTGACAACTTGGCCTTGCAGTGGTGTCCAGTGCTGAAGGATACTCTCCTGAGATGATGCAAAATAAAAATACTCTCTGTTTGCTGCTGGCTGTTTCTCCATGGTGCCTTCACTGAAAGCCTGGTCTAGAAGCAGAGAGTTCCCAAAGGTAGTGATGGTGACAGCAAGGACGGACGGATGGATGGATGGATGGATGGATGGATGGATGGATGGATGGATGGATGGATGGATGGATGGATGGATGGGCTGCTTGCTCATATACCCCTCCAATGCCATCAGCATGGGAGCTGCTCTTAACAGGGCTTCCCATTTACTGGCAATGTAGGTTTAACTTTGGAGGCTTCACCCATAGCCCTTGTTTGGAGCCCATGCCAGCCATGGGGGTGGAAGCCATGCAGGGGACAGGAAGTAATTAAAGCTGAATTCTGAAGCAGAGGGATTTCTCCTCCTTTTTCTCTCACCCCTTCCTCGAGCCTAAGCCCTGGGACAATGTTCCCAGAGCAGAGATTCCTTTCCCTGAGTTTTTAAAAAGTGCAAAGGTGGCAGAATAGGACTGGTGGTGTTGCTGAGCTGCCAGGTGACATGGGATGGCTTCAGGACTCCAGCATGTGCTGTCCGTTCCGTGCCTCTCCATGAGCAGGACCCCATGCTGTGCACAGCACAGACCCAGAGCCTCTCTCCCGCACAACAGACATCAGAAGGACTTGGCACCCAGCTACCCATAGGGCACGTGAGAGGCTGCACACCCTCTTGCATTACCTTCTACCTTACAGTCAGGACACGCGACCCAAAAGATTCTCAGAGTCCTAATTAAATGCATACATTGCATGGAGCAACATAAAATGCGTCTGCGGCTTTGAAGGACTATGACAATTTCAGGCAGATGGCAAGATAGGAATTAGCACTTCTTGCAGCACCCAGCCAGAACAGATGCAATACATAATGAGGGTCAGGCAGCAGCACACGGCACAATTCCCTTTGCTCTCCCAGCAAACACAGAAACGCTAAGTCACTGTGTCACTACAGATTTTGTTGCTGGAAACACGACGAGTGTCAATTGTCAAGGTAAATTAGTAATGCTGCATAAGCAGGAGCTGGAGGTGGAAAGGGAGCTGTGGAAGAGGCAGCTCTAGAGACACAATGCTTCTTAATGCAGTTTCTCTAAACTCTTCCTTCTCCCATATTGCTGTTTGTGAGAGGTGGACAAAGTCAGTAACTCCCTCTGAAATGGTTGTTTGTTTTAAATTCCTGATAGGAAATATATTAAGTTAATTAAAATTGTTACAAGGGCGGTGATTCATGAGGCATCTGACTGCAGAAGAATAATGCACCTACCTGGCTACCTGTCTTGTTGGTCCATTTCTTTGTGAATTGCTGTATTTTAACTCACGAAACAGTACAACGTCAGAGCAAAGCAATGGAAAGTTACTGTGTGCTTAACTGTGCAAGAATTATATTCAGGAAGGAAAAAAGTATAGGCTCAATTTGTCAGCAGGTATAAAAATAGATCTTTAGGCATTATCTGAACTTAGGAAAAATTTTTAATTGGCTGCCTCGGGCCCTCTAGTATTTTCATTTTTCTAAATGAATTATGGTATATTCATTATACAATAGGTGACTACAAGTGTGGAAGTGTTTCTTGCATTCATTTGGTGGTTCATTCAGGATCTGAAAAACAAAGCCAACCAGGTGTAATGAGAAATCTCTGTTTAGGTGGTTGAGTTCCTTCTTCTTTGTTCTGCTTTTCTGCTGGCAGTATTTGAAACTCAAATTTGCATGAGTGAAAAATCTTCCTTGGAAAAGCTAACTCACACTTTGGGGTTCCACTGCCTTGCCAAATAATTCAAGCCGCTTAAATAGATTTGCAAGGTGGATGCTCAAATGCAGATTAAAATGTGAATCCACTTCCCAGAATATCATGTAATTTATAAACAAGAAATCTTCAGACCTTGAGGTAGCCAAAGTGACTGGGCTTTTAAAGGAGATTACCTACAAAAGGCTCTGGCTACCAATCTGCTGGAGACTGGATGTGCGACTCTTAAAGCCCCAGAACAAAAGATCAAAGACTGCCTCAGTCAAGCGAAATATTCCAGTGCTGGGTAAATAACTTCTGCTCTGCAAATAGAATTTTCCCAAATTCCATATCACAATTCAGATCTTCTGACAGGTGCAAACATAGGCTGGAAAAGTGTGAGAAAACATGTCCCATGACTTATGAGAATGAATTGGTTACCTGAGCACATTCAGCACCTTTGAACACTGGGGTACAGGGCCCATAATGCTTATGAGAGTACAGACATAACCTTAACACAAGGCAGTGCTAGTTAATGCCAGCACTTTTAAGGCAGGAGCCTTTGAGGTGGAGCTTTCAGCTGTCCAACCACCACACAACCCTAAAGGGACAGCTCTGCAGACCTGCTCTCCAACTGTGCCCCTAAGATCTGCATCTCCATCTTCTCACCAAGCCCCACACCACTACATAAGAGGTCATATCCCTGGACACAGGGAAAAGGTGAGGAGGGGCAAGGTAAGGAAATGCATGGCCACTGGTAGGGACAATCTCACCCTTGAGAGGAGCAACAAGTACTTAAAAGTCCCTCTATCTACAAAGGCTTTCACAGGGGCTTTGTATTTTCCTGAATCACCCCACCAGCATAAAGATCTCAGGGAACAGATTCCCATCACGCCGTCTGTGGTGAATTTTTGCTGTGTAAAATGAGTGCAGGAGTGTTTAAAATGTGAGTGAGGTTTCAAATAGCCTACAAGGCATGACGGAGACTGCAACATCTGGCTGCTCATCTTCTTCCATCTCAATCAAGTGCCGGATATAATTATGAGGACAGGCAATAAGCAGACAGGAATAATATGAGAGGAAGGCAAATCTCTTCAAACCTGAACATGAAATCACAGCACCTTCATCCTCCAGAGGTTCGGGCAATCCGGTAAAAGAGTCACACCTAGGAGGCTTTGAATCTGTGTCCTGTGATGTGCTATCAGCCTAGCACAGAGCATCAGCACTCAAATAATTATTTTCCCAGCAATCAGCACCAAATCATAGTAGCAGAGAACTGAAGAACTTCTACAAAAGAATGTTATCTGGAGAGGTAAATGATAAAGCCTGCAATGTTGACACAGTCTTCTTGCAACTCCAAACAAGCATATTTTGCATTCCAGCTGACTCAAGGCATGTCCTGGGTAGTGGATAAGAGCGCTCAGCATGCCACAGAGAAGCCTGACTTCGAAACAGCAAGCTCTGGAATACTCACTGGAGAGCTAACACGTCTCCAGAAGAAGGAGCACAGTGGGGCCTTTCTGCACTGCCCTGCTTTCTGCCTCTTCCACTAGTGCTCACAGCAGGGGTGGAGGGGAAAAAAGAAGAGGAATAAGAAATTAGTGCAATAAACAGCAGCTAGCCCTGCAGCTTCAAGACTCTGTACAATCATCACATTTAACCACAAAGTCATGAGATATGGCTCAAAGAAAATCCCTTTGGCCCACTACACCTGCTGGCTTTTGGTATGGTTTTTATCATAAAGACAAAAGAGAGCAAGAATACTTCAAAGCAGCATGGCTTATTGTCGGGTGTACAGGAATGGGTTAAATCATAGTGTAGTGGTTGCACATTTTATAATGATTTTTCACAGGTTTTTTTTCTGCTGTCATTTGCAGTGCCTTCCCTAGGGAAATAATTTCCTCACCTCTGTGATGGTGGCATAAATGAAGACTGACCCCTGCCTAGGAAGCCACATTTATTTATGTAAGGTGATTGCATCCATAAAATAAAAGCCATTTTTTGCCAGACTCCCTGCATGTCTCACTTTTATTCCCTCTTACTACTTCTGTATTTTTTCTGTCACTATCCTAGTAAATTACATTGTATTTTACCCTTTATTTCATTGGACGCTTTTATATAAATCTAATTCTCTAATTTTCAGGCTGTATCTTCTGTATCTCTGTAGTTGACAAAATTTTATCTTTATAGTAAGTAACTTGTGGCTCTTACTGGCCAAAAAACCTCTTTCCAGTCACTCCTATGCAAACCCAAAATAATCCACCAATAAGCAAAAACTTAGCACCTAGACTGGGCAAGTCTGAAAATGCTTTGATGTGAAATAGTTTTCTTAGATGCAGACTGATTGTCAAGTGAGTCTACAGCAGTAAGCTTAAGCAAGATATGTACTTTTATATGTGCAATGCATCCCACCAGTAAAGAGTTACTACAGAGTAGTGAGAGCACGGTAAATTTGTGCATGAGCCTTATCTCACCTGGGCAGACAAAAGCTTTTATTATAACCCCCATTCCACCAGTAAGTCTTGCCTATAAATATTAGTCACACAGCACGGAAGAATCAATTTTTATGATGATGACAAACTAAAGCACAAAATTGAGCACTTATATGCAGGTTGCCTTTGGGCCTTTTGATGATTCACAAATTAGTCCTGACTCTCCTAGATCTAACTCTAAATATTTCACTTCAAATGTTTCTACTCTTTCAAGTATCCCTTAACATAGCTGGAATTTGATCTGCCTACCACTAGGAAATGATTTGACACAGCCTCTGAGTACAGAAAAATAGATGTTTTCAAGAACAGACTCTTTTAGTTCCTGTATTCAAGGGAGAAAAATTGGTTTTATTTAGTTTCACGTTGTAGGACCAGATTTCTTCACTTCTGTTCAGACTGAGTAGTCCTTTATTTTTTCCAAGTAGTTCTGTTAAAATCAAGGTTGTTTGTCTTTACTCTGTCTTAAACAGACGCAGACAACATAATCTGAATTATTTTGGTTTCACATAGAGCTGTTCGTTCTAATGGCATAATCTCACTCTTCCCATTGCACTAAGCCACTTCACTTAGGCCTGTTTATGTTGTACTGGAGCTCAAGGCATACCATCTGAAGTTTTATACTTTGTATAGACATGATCTGTCACCCTGGCTTAATTTTAGGATGTTCTGAGCAGAACTTTGGCAGGTACAAGGCCTCTTTGGAAACAGTAACAGCTTGTCTGAGCTTCACAGTTTGGCAAGAAATAGACACATACAGGACATTTGTGTGTCCTTTAGTGGGATGAGATCTCACTTGTTTCCTCTTTCCTCCACAGTGCTGGGCAAGTGCAAAGGTATTTTTAATGTACCTTTGTGACGAAAAGATTAGAGGATATTTTGTTTGGATTTTTTTGCTAAAATCTTTGTTTTCAGGGAAACAAGCATCTAGGATATACCTGAAAGCTTCTTCCTGCTCATTCTGGTTAGGTATGATAATTTTCAACCTTTGGCTCATGAGTTTATTCCCTGATCAGGGCTATAGCACATGTCAAAGCTGTTCGCTTTGAATGAAAAGCTTTTCCAGACTGAAAACTCAATTTACTCCTGCTAGTGACATTAAGATAAGCAGTCCCTCAAGGGGTCCCAGTCCTTATCTGATACACTGTGTTATTTGCAGGCTCTGGCAGAAATTAAGTGGAGTTTCATGTACACACACTTGGGACATGTGCACCCTACTGAACAGGATCTTTCATTTGCACATCAAATGAAGCTTTCCAGTAGCTCAGTTGAGCCCTGTTCACTTGCTGAGTATCATCCCTGTTACAAGAGGCTATGATAATGGCACGCCTATATATCCTAAAGACAAAGGATTACTGCTCTGCAGGAGGTGGCTATCAATCCCTTGCCTATCGTCTTGTATAATGAATTTCCTGTAACAAAGTAATAGCTTTTTATACCTTTTTTGAAAAATGAGTTATCCCCTAGGAAAGCTTCATCAAATACCCTTCACAGCCCCCACCACAATGCTGAGATCAATTATGGATGTTAGCAGCACCAAGGGAATTGAGGTAGGGTGCCGTACAAACCCAGAACGTGTCCATGCACACCATGCACATGCTGGTGTCTGCTTCACTGGTGTATGCCTCTCACCATTCCCTTTCTCTCCTGCTACTTAACCTGATCCCGTCTTTCCTTCACCTTCATGCTATGAAGGTGCATGCTGCTAAGTCCAAGCAAGGCTTTGTGCAGACTTTTTCTGGAATCAAATGTAGGCAAGTCCATATGAGGACAAGATTCCTAATCATGTGAAGGAATTAAGAACATTAATACAAGTATATTAAATTTAACATTGAAATTGAAGTCATTCAACCCAATTAAACACTTAAGTAGGAGCTGCCCTTGAGCCTGGAAATGGCCTTCTTTCCACTTAAAGGAGAATTAGCTGTGAAAGCTATCTGCCACCAACACACCAAGAGAACCAAGAATCCAGACAACATTACACTTGAAAAGGTTTTAAAAGACTAAACAGGGAATTTGTTTAGTCAGAAACAGATTTTTTTTTCTGAGTCTTAAACTCAGAAAAAAAAAATCCACTGGGGAGCTGGACTAATGAAACCTACAGTCTTGCTTCAATTCGCCTCCTAAATATATTACCAGAAACAGCTAGACAATGTAATAGAAACGAAAAATATTTTCCTGGGGATTTTTGAATAATCTCCCTGCACTGAACTGAGATTGCTATCAGTCTCATGGCATGATGCAAAATGGTTCAAATTACCTTCAAAAAGGGTATTTCAATTTCTTAAAATAGCTTCCCAATTTTAGAATAACTTTTGTAGAACCATATTAGACAACCTAAGAGAGTGTTAACTTCATACCTATTGAAGATTATAAACATCACCATAAGGACAACATCACAAGGTCAAATGCTGTGTGAAAATTGAGCTTGGCTTTACGTAAATACAGTGAGTATTCCTGACAGTGGTGGGGGTCAACGTCCTTTATGATGGAAGAACTGATTGCTCTAGGACTAGATAATTTGCACTCACTTGGCCATGGGAAGTCTTAGGCTCACTCTCTACGGGATTTGTCACCTGGAGCTCAGGATGTGTGCTATAGATCATGAAAGTTCTCGGCGGAAGAACTTCTGAGTAATAGAAGAAACACAATAGGTTTCTTAGGTAAATAGGAGAAGACATAAGTAGTAAAGGACTGAACCAGAGTATAAGCAACAGAGAAAATTAAATACTTGTTCAAAGTGGGCAAGGACTTCACTAGATCAATGTCAGATTATTATATATGCTAGATCAAGCTTTATGATAACTGTGATGGGGATCAGTAACAATCATACCTCAGAGAATTTCAGTGCTTCTTTTCTGGATTTACGTTAAGTAAGATGCCACAATTTGTTTCTTAGAGTAACAGAATGCAGTACTTCCTTGCTAGAGGAGGACTGTGCATCCATTCATGGCACGATCCTGAAGCTGGGAAAGTACACACAGGATCTGGTTTTTCCATGAACTATCCCAGCATAGTTAAAAAACTGTCTCTTCAGTTTTTTCCAAAATCAGATGATCACACAGTCTTTTCCATAACCTGTCAAAGCTCATGAGAAGAGATGTCAGTGTCATGACCCCCAGCTATTGGAAAAGGATGCTGAGGTACAGAGCTGTGAAAAGATTTAATTGCAGCATCCAGGAGCTGATTAGAGAAGAAAGAAATCCTGATTTCCATGCAATCCTTCCTCCAGCTCTTGGGCTTGTATCCTATGCAACTGGCAAAGGCAAGGCAAGGAAGTCTACAGCAGGATTTTGAAGATCTCACTTGAGCCTGTGTTCCTCTCCTTCTCTGAGCTCACATCTAATTCAGCAAGATCCAAAAGATGCCCTAAGTCCTACTAAATGGGTTAGCCTATGTGATGGAAGTCAGTTGGTTTTCCACTGAGCAAGAACTAAAGGCTGTATTCAGACTGCCTATAACAAACTTCAAATTTCTCTCATCTCAGTGAATTCACCCAAAATCAGGCAGTCCAGTTAATTACAGCTTGAGTCAACTGCCTACACATAAGCATTAAGTGCCACCCGAAATTCCCTAGGGCATCTCAGATTGTCTGCACAGGCCTAGCATGTGGGACATAAGATCTGTGGGAAACCCAGGCAATTCTAGAGTGTCAGCTGGAGGCCAGGTAAGGTTCCTTAGGGCATCTCAAATGATGCTAAACATCTGTGTTAAGGCAACAGAATGGAGATTTTTACCCCCCAGTTCTCTGTTGCTTGATCCCTTCTGCACTTCTCAGCTTCTCCAGAAATTGCATGGAAAATCCTGCCACTGGGATTCAGAAGAACTCTGTATCCACTTTGCAGAAGTATAAATAATTATGCAAGGCAGGAGGAAAATCAAGAGTCTTTTCTCCCCACCTCAGAGAGATATAAGAAATACACTGTGAAGAGTTAAATAGTTAAGTCGGATTAAATTTACCATGTCTGCAAAATTTTCTATCGAAAGGTTACCTTTGATAAAATGTTTCAGCCTGCAGACTTCTGCTTCCCAGCCATTAAATTCTGTTGTAATAAACTTTTACAATATGCATCATTATAGGAAACTTAAATAGGCTTAGCTCTTGAGCGAGAATCACAAAGACAGTAGAATAGAGGGAAGAAATGCAAGGTGTCTGGCTTCTTGAATATTTAAGAAAAAGTTCGTCTTTATTAAATAATGCATATGAGGAGAGGGATTTGGAATTCTGAATTTTCAAGGTCAGGGTGGAAAGAGATCTGTCTGGAGAGCCACAAATTCCTGATCTCAGCCCTCGCCTCTGCGTCTGTCTTTGCCACAAGGCCTTGTGCAAATCAGAGGACTACCCCACCACTGAGCCCCTTAGTTCCAACTGTGATTGAGCCCCTGGGGCAAATAAGTAGTTAATACTCACCCCTCTCAAAGAAGAGTCATGGCAATTGCTCTTTTTATTCTTCACAATATTGTTCTGATATCTGTAAGGACAGGCTTAGAAAATATAAATGGCTCAGCTTTATTGCAAAACAGTTGCTGGTGATTTAAAAGTAAAATTCAGAACCACTTTTCTGCTTATAATGAGCATTGCAATGCAGAATGGGTAGCTGCAGAAAGTCCAAATGAGAGACAGGGAGGATCAGCCTCCTTGTTATTACAATGGTTTACGGAGACATTTGGCCTCAGATATATTCTCCTTCCTATTCCGCTGGTAATTCATGTGTTTAAAGTGTAGTATAATTGTCCACAGAGACCATGTTGCACTTCTTTTCAAAGCTCTAAGCATGTTGGTTACTTAACAGACCTTCTGTTACACATGGGTGAAATGAAAAATCCCTTCCTGCAGAAGAGTTACATTACCTCTTACATTTGTTTTAGAAGAAGAGATTTATATCCTAGTTTGTTCTTCGTGTACTCTTGGAACATCAGCTATCGGCCTTAGGATGACTAGGGAGCATGCGTCAGCCAATGCTGCATTTCATGGCCTGGTATAAACCCAGAGAAAGATACCTGATCCTTGCCATGTATAACGCTGGAGTTAGACAGGCGTTGACAAAGTTTACACTCTTAAAATAACAAATCCTTTACCCTGTCTTTACAAGGAATGGAGCAGAGGCACTGCACCACCTTCAGAGTCTTCTGAGAGGCAGAAGGAGGGAAATATTAAGACATAAAAACTGTCCTGATTACTTCTTTTCCAGTTATTCTGCTTCCGTCCCCCTGCCAGCCCCCAGCCTTAACAAGCAATGCCTTACATTGATCAAATATTAGATTCCTTAGGATTTTCTCTCCTCCTATTGTTCAACAGCAGATTTCAGCTATTCAAGAATCTGTGGGTTCACATCTATTTGGGTTGCTGTGCGTCTCTGGGAAACTTATCTCCCTCTTTGATTAAGTGAGCACACAGAGATGTGGGAAGAGGGGAAGAGAACAGCCTGAAACATTGCTCATGATTTGCATTGCAGTGTCATTTGCAATCAACAAGAGACTCTGGTGCCCTCCATTTAAGATGCTGGATTCCTTCCCACTATACTCAGTAATATACTTAATTCTTACAACACCCTGACACTCTATTTTATTTCTGGCAGTGCTTATTCTAAAGGTCAAAGTCCTCACTGACTTTCTCAATTGGCCATACTATTTTATTTAATTTTTTTTTAAACTGCAGAAGGCACACCTCTCATCTGCCCTGAGGCATTTTTGCAGACACAAAGGAAATACAGTCCACAGGGCAAGTCTATAAAAGAGTGCCAACAGGGACACCCCAAACTAGTCCTTCAGAAAAAGACGTAGTAAATGAATAGATGTGCTGGTCAAGAAATGCAAAATATGACTCAGATGCAGAGTGACTATCAAAGCAAAGGGTCCCACAAGTTCTCATTCAGGAGGCAAAAATATATAAATGTTTAGTGTGAATGACATTTATTGGTGTTGGTTCCAATTAAAGGAAACAAAAAAAAAAGAAGGAATGTTCATTGAAGTCTTCACTCTGGCTTTGCAACTTCATTTTAAGCCCGAAACACTGCCTGTCAACAGTCAGGGAAGGAGACTCATTGAAAGGTGAACTATGGTCTGTCCTTAGATGTATGTTAAGTGCTGCCACACTGAAGCCAACCGAGGCCAGAATCCGGCCTTATAAATCTTGGTAGGTTCTAAGCTGGCACGTAATTTATTATGAAAGGAAAACTCAGTTTTCCCCAGATTTGAAAAAGGAATAAGGGTTGGTGACCATTGCAGATCTTTTTGCCCCTAATGGTGAGATCCAGAAGACTTTGTTGAGGTCGGCAATAATGGACCTCAATTTTGTTGTCTTCTGACACTGACTCACCTGAGAAAGGTAGTAACTATTCAAAGAGTTTGTACCTCATAATAAAATGTAAGCTGGTGAAGTCCCTAATTTATTCATATAGGCAAATTAAAAAGCTTTGGCTTAGTCTAATGTGCCACTTCTTGGAGCATTCCCCCCACTGTAGCTAATGAAATGTTACCAAGAGTGACGCTCTAAAATCTGAGGCTGGGGATGAAACACCCTCAACACAACGTAAAATACAGAGCCACCTGTGTGGGCAGGTGGTGTTCCCCCCAGCCCAAGTGACTCTCCATGCCCTTGTTCTCATTGCTTGGCAACTTCTTCCAAGATTTTTGCTTCAAAATGATTCATCTGGAGGTGCTGTCCCATGCACAGGAAGACAAAGCTCCTTTTTTAAACACACCGGGGAAAACAGTTCCTCACCCTCAGTCAGGTTTGCAAACCAGTCCAGAAATTAACTTTGGCAAGGGAGGAAGGGAAGTGTATTTGCAAGCCTCTGTTTTAGCACATTTGTCCTCCCTGCTGCTGGGAGGTGCAGACTTTGTTCTGACTGTGGGCTGAGCAGCAGAGTGCAGGTTTGAGGAGCGCCTTTCTTCTTGGCCAAATCCATTGTTTGGAAGCTGGCAGCTGCTGCTGCTGCTGCTCCTGCTGCTGCTCCTGTAATTGCTGAGTTTATTGCTGCCCGAAGCAAATGAGTGAGTAGGAGGAAAAGTAGGAGGAACAGAAAGTGCCATTAATCTACTCTTTGCTGAGTTCATGGGGGGAATAAAGGCAAGTAAAATTCCTGTAGGCACTCAGTATGGTGATGAGCATGGCAAAAGCAGTCAGATATCAAATACTAGCATATCAGTAGGATGAAGAAGGCAAAGGAGGTCTCAGATCTTCACAGCCCAGGAAGCCTCTCACCAGAGTGTTCTGTAGCATGGCTATCACTCAGGGCTGCACTGACTCCATGTTGCCTCGCAGGTCCTGTGGCAGGACGTGGTCCCACACTTACTCCATCAAGTCAGGATGTGGCCTTATCTCCCTGCAAAGGCAGAGCTCTCTTCTGCAAAGCACAGGAGGTCAGGTCTAAAATATATATATTAAATAAAAATAGGAAGTATGAAGGTATTGCCTTATCTGTAAACACCTTTGCTCCTGGATGTGTCTACTCACAGATATATTATTATCTCAAATTATTTTCTTAGAAAAGACTATCTATCAGTTTTCTGTACAAGAAGGAAAATGCAAAATGTAGGTATCTATCTTTTACAGAAAAGGTCACTGAAAATTATTTTCCAAATGAAGCAAAGTTCATAAAAATGGGAACTTATTTAGCGATCAAAATAGTTAATGTGAATGTTTTTTAATAAACCGTTGTTAGCTTTCCTGCTGCACTGGCCATTATCTCAACATAGTTCTTCTATAATAGAGACCATTGAAGGATATGAAAAAGACAAAGTATCCACGAAGATACAATAACTTGTTAAACCAACTGATTCAGCTGTGAAATATGCACAGGCTTTTGAGTATCCCAGCTTTTCTTCAAGTAATTTCCAAAGAGAAGCAAAGTGGTTAGCCCAGCAGTGAAAACACTACATGATAAAAGGCTGATTTGTTTGAGACTGAAAGTGTGCACTGATTAATGTAGCAGGAAGCCCACAAGTCCTCTGTAAAGTCAACAACAGTTGGGAATGCAAAAGACAAGTTGGGGGAGCAGGGGGCACACGAAGCATCATTTTTTGGCTTCAAGGGACACAAATTACAGGTAGAACTCCAATACCGCAAGTTTCAGACTCCTATCTCTGTGTAACTTGTAATTACATGATTTATTAAGGAGTTTTTCATGTTTAAATTGACAGAAAGAGATAAGCGAGGCCATTGAAACTCCACAGCCACTTCATGCTCTTGAAGCATATTGGGAATTGTGGCACAAGAGTCCGCACAGGGATGAAGGAGCGCTATTTGTTTATGTTGTTGCTGACTGAATCTGCTGCTGGCATCACCGTTTAAAATTTGAAGTGTATTTAAAGTGGAACTGACTCAACCAAAACATCTAGCAAATCCCCAGAGATACAGATGCAGAACAACAGTGGCAAACTTCCAGCTGCCATAGCAGGCATTCAAAATCCTCTGGAAATAAATGACTTAAAGGCTTTAAAAGGATAAGGAAGGACTGCCAAGCCAGACAGATCTCAGGGCCTGTTCCTGAAGGTCCCAGACATGCATGACTTCAACTGATTTCCAATACTGTCATCTTTCCAGGACAGGCATTGAGAGATGCCTGCCTTTGTTCAGGGGCTTGATTGCAATTGCTGCCTTCTACCCCAGCGCTGTGGTTTATATGAAGATGTATTTGGTTCAAACAAAGGGTCTGCCTAGCCCAGTTCCAGCCTCCAGCAGCGCCATAAGCCATATCCATTGCAAATTACGAAATGAGTGAACATTTACAACGTTTCCCCACACACACTATCTCAGCTTCTGACTCTTTTCAACTGAGTAAGTTTTCTAAACCTCATGTGCTTCACCTGCTTAATGAGCTTTTGTAAATCTCTCTTTCAAGTACTCGTTCAGTCTCTTCTTGAACTTTGGCATTCATAACATCCTTTGGCAGGGAGACCCATGGGTTCATTGCCTGTTATACAGAGAACCACCTTCTTCTGGTAGTTCTGAACCTGTCTCCCAAGTAGTCCATCTGAGGGACCTTTATCCTTACCCAGGATGAAACAGTGAGTATTTAGCCCTTATCCACCTCCTCCATATCCAGAATTTTGTCGTTCTTTGGTGTAGCCTACCTGAGTTTTTCCAGTCCTAGCTCTAGCTTCCTGCATATTCCTTGCCCCACGGCCAGGCAGAGACTGTTATTTTGCCCAGATATTTGCCAGATAGGTACAGGAGAGCTTAAAGATTGAAGAAATGCCTCAGCACAGAACTTCTGCAAAGGAGAAGAGATCAACCCAGCTCCACGTTCAGAGAAGCCTTGCTACATGGCACAATCACCAGTCACAGCCCAGCTTTTGGTGATCCCTGGTCACAGGACACAGCACCACGCATCTCCTGCCTCATGAGGCAAGGGCTCATCTTTGCGGTGTGACCCAGTGCAGCCTCTCTCCATGGGCCTGGAGACCTGCCAGCAACTGGGCACCAGGCAGCAGCAACCTCTAACACAGACAGGAACACACTGAGATCCTGCTGAGATGCCGAATGGCAGGATGGTCCTTTGTCCCGGAGACTGCACGGTCTGAAGTGACAAAAAACAATGGGTTGTGTCTTACAAATGAGTGAAGGATATTGGCTATATTTCACCTTACGTGATTTATATGAGATGTGTGTGACATGAGTCATATAGAGATATATCCCATAACTTTATGGATACACTTTGCATTTCAGACCTATTCTAAATACCTTTGCCTTGGCACAATAATCAGTTTTTGTCACATCCTATGTTTTATTTTTCTAATTCCCAAGAAAATTAAACTATTCTTACTGAACAAATCAGTTTTTCACATTTAAAAAGAAGACAAGTATTTTCTGTAATACAAGCTTCCAGAATTATTCTGTCTGTTGTTTGTGAAATAGCTGTACTTTCATTAGACAAGACAAATTATCTATAGCCCCAGGAAAAATTAATTTCATGGGATGCAAAAGATTGAAGACCTATTGATAGAGTACAATATATGCTTGGCAGATGTCCCTTGCCTAAGGCATGAAATGGCCTGACTATTATCTTGTCTACGGTTCAAAAGTAATTGCACACATTGCACACAGAGCACCATCCGCCCACAGAGCAAACACCTAGTGATGATGGATATTGCTATTGATATGGTTCACACCTAGAAACTAAAAGTGCTGGAAAGAGGGGACTGAATTCTAAAAGGTGATATGAATTCATTAACTGCAAAGAACACACACAGTTGCATTTAAGGAGAAGAGCTGTGACAGTAATTGCTGAATTGAATATTTTTAAAAAGCCCTTTTGTTCCTATTGGCATCAAAGCTATTGTTGAACTGTGCTGTACTGTCAGCAACGTGAATATTAGGGGTTTAGATCCATGCATGCAAAAGATCAAAAGCAGTGATGAAGGATTCTGTAATTATTAGTAATTGCTTCCCAAGTGGCCATTTTTTTATAAAGATTTTTCATAACAAAGTGTTCACTAAAGACTATGGGTTGAACTTATATTTTC
Organism: Callaeas wilsoni; assembly: GCA_013398955.1. Classification (NCBI taxonomy): domain Eukaryota; kingdom Metazoa; phylum Chordata; class Aves; order Passeriformes; family Callaeidae; genus Callaeas; species Callaeas wilsoni. Next base: position 38,471 of record VWPU01017529.1, read on the forward strand.
ATAGCAAGCACATGAGTGCTTGGAAATTATTTCACACATTATCATCATAGCTGGAAACTACGACTAATAAGAAACACAAATGCTACATAAAATCTGGATATTATTATGATTACTGTAATTTTAATGTAGATTGTAATGTTACATTTTCAATTAGAAGAATTTCAATTAAAAAAAAAAAGCCAGTTAAACCAGTTTCAGATTGAGTAAAGTCCTAATTTCTCTAATTCAGTGTTCAAAATTGCTTCAATCAAGTAAAATATTAATGGTGCATCACCTGTGAACTGCCATTGACTCATAACTGGTACTTTCTAGGCTCAAGCCTCCATCCACTTAAATGGATGTGAATCCTTACATAGACATGTAACTGCAATCACAGGCACAAAGAGAATTATAACAAACCCAAAAAAGGGTTTAAAAGCTCTGTCATGCCCTCTTCTCACATATCAGTACCCATCCTCTTGCCAAATGCATATCTTTAGAGCCTTACTTCATATTTGACCCTAAGGTTTGCCTTGGAGCTGCACTTGCGTATTCCAGGACTGAATTTGTCTTGAATAAATAAAAATCAGAACCATGGCACTATTAAAAAGAACTCATACATGACAATAATAGTCCACTAGGTCTCATTGAAAAACACTGAAAATATTTCAGAGCTTAAGTTTCTGCTGTCCAGATGTGGCACTAGGCAGCTTTCTCCAATCTTCTGCTGAGTATGGAGAGTGTCTTTGAGTACAGAGCCTACACAGCAGTTACATCTCAGTCAAGCCAAGCACCAGGAGAGAACAGCTCCACCATGAGCTGGTGACTCCTGTGTGTTTCCTAGAGGGGCATCTGGAGTGCCTAACTGCAGCTGTACAGCTCCAGGACCTCTCCCTTCCTGCATGTCAAAGCCCAAATGCAAAGGGTCAACAGACCATAGAGTAAGAGAGAGAGATGCTGACAGGGGAGGGGAAAAGTTTGGGCTTTGTTGGGCAGACGTCACAATTTTGCAGAACTAGTCCATACCTCTCCTCTACACCTGATTCTAAAAACAAGATGTAATTTTCAGTGCCTGAAATGTCCTGTTAAAATCACTGCTAGAATTAATTACACTCTTACACTCCTCAGGGTAAAAACCTTACTGTGTCTGTCTGCAAAGTGCCTGTTTAGATGCCAAGCAAATTAATGAAGAATAATAACAGTGGTGCCTGCACAAAAAGCCGTCTCATTCTACTGAAACAAATGGGACAACTTACTGCCTTCCATTATGTGCAAAAAGCAATATTCAGTGGTTTGTTTATGACCTCTGAAGAAAAACACACACAAAACCCCTTCAAGATATCCTTCAATGTGGCCAGGTTTTTTGTTTCAGCTAGGTTGCTTTGTTGAATATGTTAAAGCACTCTACTAAAGTTGTCACATGACACTATTTCTTATATTATAATCTGCTATATCTCACAGAATAGCCTCCTTTACCATGCCAAATAAATTAACTCTCTTGCAGTTTCCTTTCTGTCATGGTTCAGTCTCCCACCTCAGTCATAAGACACATTAGTACCATAATATATATATTTGCTCCAGGATAAATACTAATTTATCATAAAGGCAAAGTGTGAGTTCTGCCCTGACATATACAAGGCTGTAACAGGAGACTTTAGCCAGTCCAGTAGCTTCATTATTCTCCAACAACTGTCTCAATATAATCTCTCAAAATAAAGCAAATTTTTTTTCACTTTCATCAGTGCAAATCAGAAGTAGCATCACTGAACTTGATGTTTCCCTTCCAGTAAGGAAGAATCAGGACTGGTGTCTTCTATTCATGAGGTAAGTGGGGAAACAAATCATGTCACTGTTTTATTTATGTTCCACCTAATTATTTAAGGCACAGCTTGCATTCATCCTCCTTAGTGCCTGTCTGTTCTCTGCACTTCTCCACCGTAGCTTACCCATTCTTCAGTAGGGATTTTGATATCTGTTTAATTTACCATGACTTGTGCCACATTCTTCCCCGCAAGCTGCATATTCTGTGCCAGGGGGAGAGGGCAGGGGGAAACCCCAAAGGAGAAGCACTGAGAAAGCCCACCAGGATGCATCTCAGATGACAAGAAACATAGAGGCCGATTCTCCTTTCAGCACACGGGAGACTTACACCCATAGTTCCCATCGTCATTAAGGTAGTTATACACGTAATTTGTCCCATACAATGAGAGGAAAATAATCTTGAGAAAGGAGAAGTAAAGGGTATTCGAGGGGAAAACTATTTTGTATGTAAAGCCTGTGGCTGCCAGTTGGTAATGAATGAGGCAGACATAACAATGGTAATAATAGGAAAAGACACCTACATATCTGAGTTAGGGTTATTGTAATATGGCATATGAACAGAGAACTAAACCATCAAGGAAACCACTAAATATCATTTTGAGGATACAGAAAGAAAATATACTTAAGACTAAAGAGAAAATTAAAAAGAGAGCAAAAGCAGAACTAGGAACAAGCCAGCAAATGCAGCTGAGAAATCAGGGGTATTTTCACTAAAGGAAACAGCAGCTCTCTGTGAGAGTACCAGCCAGCCTGGGAAGTGGCAGAAATAGATGGGATGCCAGCAGCAAGAGGCAGAAAGCACAGAGGTATTTCCATCCATCAGAAGACAAAAGCAAACACACTCAGAAGAGGCTGGAATAAATTAGTTTACAGCATGATAAGTGACTCAGACTGTTCAATATAGGAGTGTTTCAGTAATGAGATTATGGACCAGAAATAATCACAGAGGCTAAAGCTTACAAATCAGTACTAAAGGAGGACTCTTAAGTGGTGGATCTTAGTGATTCAGATCACTGGCCCAGACAGTACAAAGCATAGCCAGAAGTGCTGGGATAGCACTGATGTTGCAAATAGGCAGACAGACATAGCATACGAAATTGTATGTCATGGTGTACCATCTTCCACTTCTTCCTGATGCCAAACTCACTGGCACTGCTCCTTTATATAGGAATAGCAGTATAGATAAGCACTACAGATACAGCAATACAGGTAAGATGCAATTGCAGCTGTGCTAGGGGTTACCATAAGCCAAATATAATCAAATATACTTTCCAAAAAAATGCACTTAAAAACAGCTCTAACACTTGAGAAGTAACTTTCAGTGGGGAATCACCACCAAAGTAGGGTGGCTTTCAGGCAAGTCTCTGACACTCATGAAAGAGCACCATGAAGCAGGAGCACCAAATACTGGAGCACAGGCAAATGATAAAGCCTTCATCATCTAGGACAACTACTTAAGGTATAAATAATAACCTCTGATTGATGAACTGTTCTCACCTTTGAGTGCAGAGACAGATCAGGTATGCAGCTATCTTGTCTGCAGGTGGATAAATGCACCCTGAGACACTTGGTCAGGATCACAAAGGAAGTCTCTGGTCTGAGTAATGGTCTCAGGCATCTCCTCAGCTGCCTTGTTCTACCTCTGAACTGTTAAAAGACTCTTCCACATGATTTGGGCTACAAGAATTTTAAGTAGGGACTTGACCCATTGTATGCAAAACAGACAGAACATAAATCAGGAATAATTATTCTAGCATAAAATGGAGAACCTGTTTAAAATACTGCTGAATCTTGGTTCTGCAGAAGAAATATTACTGAGTCTAAAGCCTTTAGCTGAGAAAAAGCAAAGTAAATCCAGGTTTTGGTAGGTATGAATTATGAGGAAATACTGATCAGATGTTGCTTCTATAAATAATAACAGCTCATTAATTCTCATTTTGCTAATCCACACATTTAAAGAACTCAACAACCCCTTTACTCTCAAGGGTACTCATCTCACTTCTCAGCAGAGTTTTAATTTATGTTAGTAACAAGATCTCATGTTTCTAGGAATTCATTACTTTTAAAAAACCTATTACACTATTTTATTGGCAGGCTAGAAGATATTATCATAAATAATTGAAACCTGAATACACTTTTTCGGGCATTAACAAACTACATTGGCAAGGCATCACACTCGAGTCCTTTTTTCAAGCATGTTCTTTCATTCATGGCATAATTTTATGCCTACAGAGTGAGACCCAAAGAAAGGTCTACCGAATCCAGACTATGGGGCTTACATGCCACACGTGTGCTGAATGATTTGTTGTGCAGACACAAGTTTCACAATTAATTGCCAAGACTTATTAGTGAACAAAGGATGCTGTCACTATCCATGAGAGCAACTTCACGGTCTCCCATCATTTAAATATACAGACATGGGGTCATCCAGTGAAGATCTTGAAACCGAAGTAAGAAAAGTAGTAATGTGAGCCTGATGTTAAGTAAGGCACAACCTGTAGTGCCAATATTAGCATTCATCAGGCATAGCTCTCTTATGCAGGGGTGATCTGAAGTGTGAAACGCAGAAGGATAATCAATCAGGGGAACAGACCTTCCACATGGACAGCAGGCAACCACCTCCTTCCAGAGTTGTCCTATGGGACGTACTCAGTGCAGTGGAGCATAACAGATGATAAAGCATTATGCCATGGTGTCATTGAACTGATTCTTAAAAAGATTGCGAGGTGTTTTCATGCCCTACAAAGCCAGCTTGGAGGAGGAGAATCATATCAATATGTGACACGGGTGTACTCATAGATCATCCCCTGGTCTTACAAGAGACTGACTGCTACCAAATAAGGTTGTCCAGAGGCAGCAGGATTCATCTCACCGAATTTAGCCAGCTAAAACTGCAGCATCTTATATAAGCTAATTGTCCAGGCTCTCTCCACACTGACCAGAGGCACCTCCAAACTACATATTCTCTCTTAATATAGATGAGATGTGACCCAGGTAGGATCAAGCTCCTACTGGAGAGGCCTATCTCCCTTCACTGAACACAGAGCACCCCAACCGATGGCTGAAACCATTCACCTGAAAAACTGAGAGAAGCAAAAGTTAAAAATGGGAGCAACAAACTTACGCAAGATTGTGTAAAGGACTGACAGAGTGAGACAGACGACTGCAAACTCTGTCTTAAAAGAGGAGGTAAAATTACTCATGATTTAAAAAAAAAAGAACAGAACTAAACAACAAAGTTAAGTCTGAGCTGAGATTGCTGTTTCTATAAATACATCAGAGCAGCTTAGAGCAGAGGGGGAAAACAGTTATTTAACCTAAGGTTCAGCATTGACCCAAGAGCAAATAAGTATCTACTAAGAATACACAAATTCATTCTGAAGGTTAGGAGTGGACTTCTAACCACCAAAGGACCAAAGGTCTGGAACAGCCTTTCAGAGTAGTGAGATACTATTTTTGGAATGTCACTGCCTGTATAGAAGCTGCTCTGCTATGTTTATGGCATGCTTTAAGACATTATCATGAAGCATTTAAAACTGCTTCTGCAACCCTTGTTGAAGTACAGGATACACAAATATCAGGTAACTAATCTGAAACAGAATATTTCAGAAAGACCCACTCCGGTGTGAGAGACCATGCACATGTCAAAAACAACTCCACATTTAATTCTAAGTGTTAGGATAATTTATCACAGAGGTTTAAAAACAGGCTCTTTTTGTTTGACTACCAAGTTTCAACACCAGCTTTCCTGAATGTCAGGATCTGACTCTGCATTGTTATCACTGTCACCAAGATCATGAAATTCCCCTTGTGCCCCACTGGTTCCATAGAAAAAGCAAGTGATTGTGGGCACCAGCTTCACAATGGGCAGCCATGCGGTAGAAGCTAACTTCAGCAGCCCATTGCAAATTAGAAATGGGAGGAGAAGGCTAAAATAGAGCACACAGAACTTCAGCTGTCATTTTGGTATTGTGGCTTTGATATTTTTATTCTTCTGAAAATTACATAGTTACCTGCCAGTGTCAGACATCAGACTGGACTTCAAGCAAGCAAATAACGGCAGACTAAAGAAGAGATGTGTAAAGAAATAACACTGCAACACGTTTTAAGGGAGAGATTTGAAATCCACTGAGTCTCTGGAAGGGGGTCTTATGTTTGCAGACACTTGGAACGGTCATCTTAATTGGTGGTGCTTAAAAATATACTGCATGGATTCCATTCACTCTGGGAAACTGATGCAATGCTTTGTAGCTTGGTAAGATTTCTGAGGCTGCTGACACCTCCTGCTCCATTATTTGCAAACAGAAAGATACCAGAGGATCAAAGTCCCTGGGAACATAGACACCTCTGCCATTCTCCCTTTTGTAAACAAAAAACTTTAGATATTGCTATCCACAGTGAACATGTTCTTTGTGGGCTTTACGCCCACAAAGAGAAGATGATTACATTTAGAAGACCACGTCTTAAGTTTCAAATACAAGACAACAAATTCAAGGCAGATTAAATAGTGAAGCTACTAACATGACATAATGGATCATTTTGGTGTAGTATGTAAGGAGGATGCTAACAGCATCATAAAGCACCCAAGCATAATAACAAAACCACTTCGGCTGATGCGGCTCCGAAAAATGCCTTTTTTATGAGAGTATACTTTGCAGAGAAAAAGCCTCAAATTTTCACAACCTGGTTGCAGACATTAAGTAACAATCAGCTCTCAGAGAAAAGCGCAGTGATGTATTACGGCATTAGGTCTTGCTGGGGAAGACAAATTGTATCGTGATTACATGCAAAATTAATCCTGAAAAACTGCATTAGAAAGATCCATGACTTTAAATTTCAGATCTATTTTCTTCCCTCCAGAAAGTACTGTTTAAATGTTGGGTACAGGAATCCCACTGACAAGAACTCCTGAACACAAGGTTCATACAATCCTGAAAAGAATTGAATAAGAAACAATAAAATTGCTTCACCTGTGCTCATTAAATATACAGTGCATAAACTCTAGCTTCAGAAATCTCATCAGCAGGAAGCTTCTTTCTTCCTTTCTTCATTTTTTTTCCTACCCCCTGAGGATTACCGAAATCTCTGCATTAACCACTGAATAATGACAATGTTCTGCAGCCTCGAGCTGTGACTAAGGATTTGGTCACAGAGGCTACTGGGTAGGGAACCTAAAAGCTGCCATGGAAAAAATATATTGTAATAGAAGTTATTTCCTTTCTAAGCAATTAAGCACGCAACCTTTTTTACCACATGTACTTCTGACTTGCAGTGTGCACTTAGGAATATCTGGCTATGAGAGACAACCCTGCTGTTTCTGCGATGATCATGGGGGAAAAAAAGCCCCCCCAGGTTCAGCAAGGCTCTGTTAAAACTTCTTGCTCTGTAACTCCAACCACTGCTTCTCAAGTGTTGTGGCTGAAAATGTGCACTTTCCACATTCATCATCACCTGCACTTATATATATTGTTACATACTAGCCCTTTTAGGACTCCGCAGATACTCTCACTGAGGGTCAGGCCTTAAGGCTCCAAGTGCATGGCCATTTGTTTTGATGATGCCTGCAGTTCCTGGCTTCCTCTTCCTCAGATCTGTGACTGCTCATTCCCACTCCCTCTGCATCCTTTCAACTGTGCCAGTGCAAACATTTATGTGGCCATGCTGGGAATCAAACAGGGGAATTGATTCAGCTAAAAATAACTCTTTTTTGTCCAAGTCAATTTTCAGGCAGAGCCGTTCCTGTTGTGGCAGGGTGGTGGAAAGCTGGTGGGCAGCAGGATGAGGATGTGAGGCTGGGAGAGTAGGATGCCCCTCAGCATCTGGTTATGCTGGCTCAAGCTGGTCGAGACAGAAGGTACTAGTTTTCAAGAATTTCCTGTCTGACTATTCAGCTTGCTATTTATTGCACTGGTTTTTCAAGCAATAAATGGCTTGAAAAAGAACAGAACATGAGAACTAGATGCCCATAGTATTTTTCCAAAGTGTACTAGGCATGGCCCAAGGTGCTTACCTTTTGAAGAAAACAGAAAATAATAAAATATACATTATAATCTGAAGCACACAGGTACAAAACCAGCAGGTGACATTGCTGATCAATGCAAGGAAAGGGATAGAAATTATGTCAAAGAGCAGCTGTCTTTAACCACTTTGGGAAAGACTGAGGACAAACAGCAGAAGACCCAAAGATCCAGGCTGGACAACATGGTGTCATTGGGGTATCCAGGTTTCATTTACTTTCCAACAGCTCCCTTCATCTCAAAGAATCACAGAATGGTACAGTTGGAAGGGACCTCAGTGGGTCATCTGGTCCAAGCTCTGTACTCAGGAAGGATCATCCTTGAGCAAATTGTACTGAATTGTGAACAGGCAGTCCTTGAATATCTCCAGTGAGGGAGAATACACAACCTCTCCGGACAATCTGTTCCAGTGCTCAGACACCAGCAAACTAAAGAAATTCTTCCTGATATTCAAGGCTGAACTTCCTGTGCATCGGTTTCTGCCCATTGCCTCTTGTCCCATTGCTTGGCACAACTGAGAAGAGCCTGGCTCCATCCTCTTGACATCTTTCCTTCAGATTCTTATATATATTGATGAGGTCCCCTCTCAGCTGTCTCTTCTTGAGACTGAACAAACCAGCTCCCTCAGTCTTTTCCCATAGGAGAGATATTCCAGTCCCTTAATCATGTTTCTTGCCCTATACTGGACCTGCTCCAGGAGCTCCCTGTCTCTCCTGTGCTGAGGAGCCCAGAACTGGACACAGCACTCCAGATGTGGCCTCAGCAGGGCTCACTAGATCAGCAGGATCACCTCCTTCGACCTGCTGGCAATGCTCTTCCTAATGTACCCCAAGATCCAATCGACCTTCTTGGCGACAAGGACACGCTGCTCATGGATAGCTTGTTGTCATTCTCCACGGAGCTGCTTTCCAGCAGGTCGGCCCCCAGCCTGTCCTGGTGCATAAGGTTATCCCTCCCCAGGTGCAGGACCCTGCATTTGCCTTTGCTGAGCTCCAGACAGCTCTTCTCTGCCCATCTCTCCAATCTGTTGAGGTCCTTCTGAAGGGCCACTCCTCCTGGCTTTGTGTCAGTGAACTTGCTGAAAAGGCATCTACACATTCACCCAAGTTATTGATGAGTAAGGGAAACAATACTGGGCCCCGAATTGAACCTGGGGGGACACCACAAGTGACAGGCCTCCAAATAGATCCCGTGCCCCAGACTGAGCCCCAGGGATCTGCCATTTAGAATCCATCTCACTGTCCAATCATCCAGTCCACACGTTCTGAGTTCGCCTATGAGGATGTTGTGAGAGACAGTGTCAAAAACATTGCTAAAATCGAGGTAGAAAATGTCCTCTGCTCTCCCCTTATGCATCCAGGTAGCTGCACAAGGTCCATGAGGGGTGGGCAGTGTGCATTTCTAGCTATGAATCTGAGCTGAAATACTCTTATTACTGGGATGAGTGAGGCAGCATTGGTTTGCTAATAAAAACACCAGAAAAACGTGACTAAGAAGAAAGGAACCCTAAAAAAAGCCTTTCAAAAAAAGTTATAATTTCTTAGAAACTATTTTTTAAAAGCAAGTTTTGAAAGCAATTTTTGCTGTCTTTCCCTCTGGGAGCTGCCTTTTTTATTTTGCAGTGGGTAATTGAGTGGCATGATGAGGATTAAGGCAGAGCAGATCCAAGTCATATTAGAAACCACTGAGAAAAAACGCTGGTTCATCATTGTTTTAAGGTTAAGTTCAAGGAGTTTTTCTAATGTTTTGATCAAAATAAACAGATTTTATCCTACTGTTAAATTAATGACAATGTTTGCTTCTTTAAATGGCAAAATAAACACACTTTTGGAAATAGTTAGTGGCTGAAAGTCACACCACTAATTTAAAGGACATTGCTCACAGAAAGAAAGGTATAATAATGAAAAGGAAAGGCAAACTATTACCTTTGTGGACACACAGTATAGGTATTTTTAGTATTAAAATTGTCAATAAACTCTTAATTTAACATTTTATTTTCATTGACCTTAGCAACCACAGATCCAAGTCATATCCATGAAGAGCTAAGATACACTCAAGGCTAAATAAAAACAGCCCACACTGGTCAAAATAATGTCTTTGTAAACGGAACTGGGATTGTGCCTATGCACCCAGAAAACAAGCAGGTGCATACCTGGATTTTGGTTACATGAGGAGTGAACCTGGAGAAATCCCACAGGAATCAATGTTATTGTCCTAGCAATAAACAGATGTATAAGAGTGTAATTTTAGCCAACAGGCATACACAGACTCCAGTCTCTCCACCAATGTTTACAGCATCAAAAAGGATATATTAAATAAGTAATGTGATAAGGAATATCTTTATTCTGTAGCAAACTCTGCCTTAGAGGGGGAGTTGAAAGCACTCTTGAATTTTAAGCAGCAAGAACTTCAGTAGGAGGTTCTCTCTGGCAACAGTTGAAAAGGCTGAAGAAGACATTCACACAAAAATGCATCGAATTCCAGAAATTTGACAAGACCAGGTTATGAAGCTGAACGGGGTTGTTTAAAGCAGCTGGCAGCTCTCTAATTTATTTCACCTGTCCTTTTCATACTGCCAGGAAGAGTCTGCCCCACATGTGAGAACCAAGTCACATCACTGCATGCCTGATATCATGCCAACTCTCCTGAATAGCAAAAAAAAAGTCTATTCTGTTTAATTGCCAGGTGTCAAGCAGGCTCATTACAGGGTACAGAAAGCTCTCTGTGCAACAGATCAACCTGAAGAGGCTTATCTTTGTGGCTGCTGTCTATACAGTCATAATTAAATAAAAGCAGATGGAGGAGGCACTAAATAATTGTGACTGCAAGATAAATAAAATGCTGGGTAAGTAACTTCAGAAATATAATTTAAGCATCTTACATAAATAAAAAGTATCAGCATCTTCTGTGATATGTTTTCACACTGAGGTAGTTCAGAAAATTAAAACAATCAAGAAAACAATGAAGTGAAGTATTAAACTAAAAACATTAAATATGGGTGACACACACATAATAGGAAACAGGTACAAAGTCATTCTGACTCACTCTTCCCGCAGACAAATGCAAATCTTCTCTGTGTCCTTTGCTAATGCATGTGCCAATTAATCTTGCAATCACATTATCACAAAACCTTGTTGTCTGGTACTTTTTTCTAATTTCACAGAACATAAAGGAGCTGCCCCTGTTCTTTACAGCCACAGCTCCATAGAGATCCAATCACTGGGACATGCCAGCGGGTCACTGTAGCTGTGCTAGATCTTGCCTGGCAGGCCCAGCTATACAGGATTTCCTGGAGTTTTTGCAGTGAGGTGTATCAATGCCTTGGTCCTTCTTCAGCTATCAGATGTAGACCCCAAGTCACCGTGCTGCTCAGTGTATCAGGGTCCCACTCCTACAAACGGTGAATTTTCCATCAACTTCCAAGCACTGCAGTTCCCCACCAGGTGTCCCAGGTGCAGACACCAAGCCGCGGCAATCAATTGCGCTGCCGTGCTCTTCACACAATAGACTCGTGCACGGTGCAGAGGCTGCCAGCCTGGCTGTGGGCACCTGTGCTTTCCTGCTGCCCCCCAAAACAATGAAAGGGAGAAAATCTGTTTCTCTTTGCACTCACAGTGAGATACAGGGCATATATCAGTAAGACTGTTCACTCTCAGCTGAGGTACTCAGCTGAGCACCCCTTCTGGAATCAGAACATAGAAAAGCAAGAAAAACTTCTCAGATTCCTGCAGCCCAAAGGTTAAAATGCAGGAAGACAGTCTGTACATGGGGAGTATTTGTGCAGTGTTTTGCAGTTGTGTTTCCCTAACACAGCTATATGTAGAGAGTAGTTAAGAGCACAAGGGTTTGAAGTAAGTGCAGTGCCAACCTAAAAAGCATGTTCAGTCCACCAGTGGTCTTAAACGTTTCTTCCTTTGTAAATATGATGTTGTTTAGCCTGCTGTGAGGTATTGTTTGTTCAGTGCCAAGTAATCTGCGGAGCTATTAATTGCTCCTATAAAAGAACCAGTCAGCAAGTGGGACAAAATACCCGAACAAAGCTTTTTAAAGAATATATAATCCACATTGCCTTAACCCTCTAAATATGTATCTGCCTAACAGAATAAAAGTGCAGGTATTGTATATTTTACAGATACATAAGATGACCACTTAATGGGTCTATGAGATCTTTCATCCAAAATCTCCTTTCTGATCTATGTGGCAGATCTATTCCTTACTTGCATGTTTGCTTGCTTTTCTGGCCAGAAGTTTACAGGACTATTGTTCTTTGTACATAGGGAAAATAAAACGTCCTTAACAAAACTCACACCTAATAAAACAGCTTTAACCTAAAAATATATCAATGGAAAATGTTTTATTTTCTAAAACAGTCTCTCAGTAGGTGTGATCCAAGACCATAGCAGGTGTCACAGACTCTTAGTTCATCACCCACAAAAGGTAACTAAGCACAGCAAGCTCAGCCATGCTTTTCAGCTATCTAGGGAGTCAACCAGACAGGAAAGGTTGAAAACCAGTCATCTAAACAAGCATATATAATCTTTGTACATAAAAGAAGCTATGACCTCATTTGAACCATTGGATAGTATTCATTATTGCAAGAAGAGCTTCACAAAGGAAAGAAAATTAGCTGTGTCTTTCAGTTAGGACATGCCTTCTGCACAGCTGGACTACACAAAGCCACTTAATTATGGCAGCAAGGAGCTCAACAGGATAAATTGCCTTGAGAAACAGTGGGTGTTAGCTTGTGACCAACACTGCAAAGTCACCCATCAGCTTGGGCTGCACACAGTATAAATTCCCATCTGCCTCAACAATACCAGGCAGATAATCCTGTAGTCATAACCTACTGTAAGGAAGAGGCACATGACAGCTGGGTCAGCGGCTACACTTGAACCCAGGCTTGGAAGGCCTCTATTCAACACTTCTGTAAATTTAACCTTCAATAAGTTTCTAGCCTCCTATCTGTAAATGGGAAAAATATTCCTTGCATCTGTGCTGAGGCACTGTGAAGATAAAGGTTTTCCAGAAAGATACTTTTATAACTTACAATATACAATTCTGTCAATCAGCTTTGGCAGAGATGACATCAAACTCTGTACTCAAATAACGAAGGAAAAGAAAATTATGCAGTCTTAATCTCCCTCAAATCTTTCCTATTTTGCCATCCTGTTTTGCCCATCTCATCCATCTCACAGACTGATTAGCTTCATTAGAGATGCACCTGTCTTCTCAGTTTTACTTGTGAGCACTTGAAGAGAGGCTAAAATGAAAAATCTGATTGCAACTTGTGAATTCACATTCAAAACCGCTGAAACCATAGTCCTGTGGCAACAGTTGCTTCCCATTCTCATTTATCCACTGTTCAAGACCTCTGAAAACCACAGTAGCAGTCCCTTTGGTTTACAGCAATCTAAGTCTATTTTCAAAATGGAGTTACATTCCCAGTCTGGAAACCGCACCTCTCACCATGTTTGCAAGACAGAAGACTCTCTATTGTCCTTGTGTCTTTAGAGGTTAAGAAAAATCTCTACTAATTTAAAGAGAATCTAAGTAATCTGGATTTAAATGGGAACAACCACTACCATGATGACTAAGGAATGCTTGCTGGATATGGCATAAAGTACTTCAAATAGTGTCCTGGGAGGAGAGGGGAAACGTGAAGAGGAATCAAAGAGACTTCATGCAAGAGACACGAATAGTTTCCAGATGTAAGATCAAATCCAGGTCACTGTGTCAATGGATCAGTACACAGGTCACTATGTACTGAATTCAGAGGTAAGTGGAAGTAGTGGAAGCTGTTATACTCTTGCCAAAGTCTAAATTAATACAATTTTCACAACGAGCAAGCAGAAAAATATAAAAAGTTAGAGGGGAAGAAACTAATAAAGTTCAACCCCTTTTCACCCCAAACTTCATCCCCTCCTAGGTCTTCTCTAGCTTTGGCTTTAGTGTTTGCAGTGGCAGCTGATTCTGTGTAGACTCTCTTTATTATTTACTTTTGCCTTGTTCACTGGGTGTTTTTTTCCAGAACAGAAGTATGGCAAAAGATTTGCAGTTTCAAAACTAATTAAACAATTAGCTCATACTTCCTCTCCACCTAAAAATGATGGACAGCTTCACCACAGACAGACAGGCTACACCATCCTTCTGTTGGGAAACAGAGACACCCATCTACAGACACAGAGTCTGTCATCTCTTCCTATAGATACTAGGTGCTATTAAAGTAAAACTACTGCTAATCCCTCATTTAGGGTTCTATTTTACAGAACAAATAAAAAGCATGATTTCTGAAAAGGCATACTATTTGATCTGATGCTTTTCAAACTGAACCCTAACAGCTTTCACTGAGGCTGAATTAACGTCTTTCGAAATTTGTAAAGATTATTGCTGACCTATTTAAAACAAAGATAAACAAAACTAATGGGAAAAAAAGATTTCATTCTGCTCTCTTATTTTTACTACAAAGACAGACAGTGACACAGCCTAAAATCACAACCAGGTATAAATTTTGACCATTCTCATGAGGGCCACTGAGATGAAAGCATTTTCTTGCTGAGCTTCATTGACTGAAAAACACTTGACTGAGTACATTTAAAAATGCTGCTTATCTGAACTGTTTCAAGAGATTAGTTTGCATATTTAATATGTTAATGTTTCACAAGTAAGAAGATTTGCAGTGACTTATTACAGGACATATAACTTGGCAGAGCCCTGAGTCATTTAAGCTGGTACCTTAGTCACTAAATGCCAGCTACACTATTACACACCACCTCAGAGTCAGTCCATGGCAGTAAGCCAGTTTTGCAGATCCTCTTCCAAAATTCAGGTTAGAGTCTGTCTTTCAGCAGGATATTTCTCTGTGGTTTATATTTTCACTGTCACTAGTATGTCAGTAAGAGTGCCTATCTTTTGAGCTCTGATTAATTTTGCCTTGACACTATTGAAATGCCAAGTATAACTTTAATTCAGGTTCAGAAATGTTAATCAGTTTTGAAATATCCATAGATTGCATATATATCAAGGCCTGTAAATAGAGACATCTGTCAGGATCCACGTGGCATTAGCAGTTTTGTTTCTCTCTAGGCCCACAGAGTCAGGTGTTCATCAGCACTGATAACAAACTGATAACGAAATACATCATCTTGAAACAAAAGGATGTGACCTTCTATTAAGTCTTCTAAGATAAAAAATATAAAGATATAACTCTTCTAAGATATACATTAACTTGCATTCTCAAATAATATTTTGCTTATTTACTTTCTCAGAGCTGCCACTGGCCACATTGGTAAAAAAATTTCTATCTCAATATTGATGTCCAAAAAAAAAAAAAAATCACAGAATCACAGAATAACAACCCCTTCCTGAGTTGGAAGGGACCCACAAGGATTATTGAGTCCACCTCTTAAGTGAATGGCCCATATAGGGATCAAAAACCCTGTGTCTTGGATCTCTGCATAATTAGATCATAATCATAATGTGATTTCTGTGGTTTAAACCTCTACCATTATGCTAGGTATAAAATTTATAGGAATCTCCAGACTTCAGGATATAAAATACTCATTAGTTTTGTGAAAGAGGAAAAAACTTCCCCCAGAGCCATTTTATTGCTGAACAGTCTGCTACACTGTATTAGGTCTGCTACATACGCTGAAGCATTTCGTGCTGGAAACACCAAGATCCCGTACTGCAAGCCCTTATACTAAGACAGAGAATAATCTGTATTCTTATATTCAGCTTAATAGGGAAAAAAAAAGCTCACAGAAACTATGAGCTATGCCTTCATCCATAAACCAGCCAACCAACGTACTCAGCCAATCCAGAAAAAACAAAATGAGCTTTCAGTCCGTAGCCAGAGGTTCATGCACGGGAAACTGCTCTGGAAAGACCATTCCCAGAAGAAAGGCTGAGGCCATCTTTTCCAGCCAGATCCAAGTCAGGGCTGATTTCAATGGCACCGTGACAATTTGCACTGGCTGGGTACCCGGCTCATTGTTGAGAAGTGGCAGCTGGAGCACACAGCTCTTGCAGCAGCCACTGCCCCTCAGAGACACAGTGGATGCTTGGAGTCACTGCTAGCAAGACCCTCTTGCTTTCTTGGCACAGCTAAGCCTCCTCCTTCTCAGGGAACTCAAGATGCTGACTGAGATGTGAACTACAGTCAGCCCATCCACCATAAAAGATACTGTGCCAGTGCATGTGGGGGATTGACCAGTACCATTACGTGGGAAACCTCCAAGGAAGGGGGGTGCCTTGAGGAAAATTCCCGGAGGACTTTCTCCCACCAGAAACTGCAGAGCACAAAGGTCTCTCTTGGGAAGAAGGTGGGGAGCTGTCCATAATCTCTAGCTTTCTGGAGGTGTTTAAGAAAAACCTGAATTGTTTCAGGATGCTCAAGAGTGTACATTTGGAAACTCTTTGCCTACAAGGGCACTATGGAGACCTTAAGGTAGAGGAAGTCAAGACATTCCATTAGTAAAACTGAAAGGACAAGAACTAACACCTTCTAAAGGGCATAAGGAAAAGTTTCATCAATTGGAAGTCTCATTCCAAAAATAATTTATGGTCTCCCAAGCTTGGCTGCCCTTGTCTTGGCAGTGAGGCACAGATCTGTCGGTCTCTGAGTTACCTCAGAATGCGGAGCTGACTTTTAAGAACTTTTAAGCTTCACCTTGAATTAATTTTTAATTAGGTACTTTTTAAAATTTTACTGAGAAACCATAACACATTATTTTTGGAAGTTCACTTTGGCAGAATGAAAAAGGGCTAGCATTGCAGAAGGGCTGGCAGTCTGCAAATAAAGACCTTTTAGAGTGCACCTGAAAACCACTTATACTTTGGCAAAACCACTTAGAGTTGTAAAAATTTGCCCAATATCCGTCTGGAGAAAATGTTGCTCTGCACTGGGGAAGAGGAACCAGCGACGAGAACAAGAGATGCCAGGCCCATGCTGGGGTACTCATCTTGCCTCACCCCACCTACCAATGACTGAGCATCCAACACTAAAAGGAGAACAGCTGCATTTGCTGTCTGTATTCCCGTGCTCATACACACACACACACACACACACACACACTTTCCTACCAAACCAACCTCCTCATCTGTTTTTGAAAAGAAAACTCACACAGGCTTGCTAAGCAATCTGGGTTGCAGGCTTGTCTAACAACCTTGAGTTGTCAATCCAGTCCACTAGATCTGCCTTTAAAATGAAGCCGTGTTTAGCTTGAAGGAAATAAAATTTGCCTCTTCTAGCAAGCTCTTTAACTGCACTTTTGACAGTCTTCAATGATACAGAAAGGGAAGGAGCTCCTTTTTGCTGTCATCATATGTGAAAAACACTTGCAAGCTGACCTGGCTTCTCATATATTACTTTTCTACAGAGATTTGCTAGAGTGTCTGAATTGTCTTCCCCCACCTGCTCTGCCAAATTATTATGGTACAAGCACTTAGAAAAAAAAGCACAATTGCTTGAAATTACACTAGAGTCAAATGTTGATAAAAAGGTGTCACAGAGGGAATGAAAACTAACTGCTGTGAAATTTAATGAAACCCACTGTGTGCCAAGGGCACAGGCAGCCAAATTGAATTTTAAAAAGTGCCAAGCAGAGAAGCTTGTAATCAGACTAGCCACTATGTTAGATGAGATAAGCAGAATGACTTTCTTCTATCACTAGATCAAAACAGACTGCAATTCTTATGCATGAGATGAAAAGTTACAGTATTTATCTTCCCAGCTTCCTGTGTTCTTAGCACCAGATCTCCGGCTTAGTGGCATAAAATGGAATTTGCCATCTCCAGTGTAAGGCTTGTCCCTGCCCTTGCACGGTTCTTTCCTGACAGTTTTTATTGCAAATTGTTATGGAAAAGAGGAACAAGCTAATCAGAGTTGTTAATGGCTCAGCATAAACTATCTTCAGCTGTGGTGTCCCCTTCCCCAGCCTGGGCAATGAATTGAAGTCAATAGAGGAGAACAGGAAATAGAAGATAATGCCAGCATAGGAGAAGGACTCTGTTCAACAGTGTTCACACAAAGAACAGTTGCCAAAGCATCACTCCACTGCAGCCTGTTAAGGAATCATTTTACTCCTTAATTATTATAACAGCATTATCTTGAAATTGTGCTAAGAAAAGCCTGATCTCCCAAACAGAACTGCTAGCATTCATTTTGGGAGTAATCCTTCAAACTCTGGTTGAGGACACGGGACAAAAAAGCTGTACAGGCCCATCTTTGTTGGAAACAGCTTCAGTACATTCATTACTTCAGTTGTTTAGGGGGTTATCAGTAGTCTTGGCTCTGGGCCACACAGAGAGGCTCAGGGTCTGCACCGTTACCTTACTGATGACTTTCAACATTGCAACCTGCTCGAACTTGTAGCCTGAGCTGGACGGCCAGATTCTCCTTTTAATGGTCTGCTAGTGAAGCTGGAATACTTTCTGGAGAGAAAGTTTCCAGCAAGAGAGGAGATTTTCAGTACTAAACAAAGGTCTCCAAAGCCAGCCATTGTGTTTCTTATAACAGGATTTCTCATAAAAATTTCCTGACTTTTATCACGACCTCTTGATTTTGCAGAATGTGCCTGTAATGGTTTTGGGGCTTGTATTGGCTGTGAAGAGTTTTATGCCAGTATTTAGTGCCATTCACCATGTTTTTACTGCTGTGGCAGAAAAAGAACTTGAAAACTAACAGAATTCCTTGAAATCTAAAACACACTAGAGCACAGAAGCCTTAAGTTTCCTATTTTCCTGTGCATAACCCACATCACATCTGAAATATCCTCTGCAAGTCAGCAGTACCAAAGAATCCATCTGTCTGCAGGTATGGCAAATGGAACTTTATGAGGAGGTGCAGCTCCACTCCTCTCACAGCCCTCTCCATTCCCACTTCCCCTGCTTCCCTCCCCACACATCCCCCTGCCTCTGACTGCTCCCTTCCCTGCTCATACCTTTCTGAGGATGCAGTTGAAGTAAAAGAGCTTTTAGGGGAATAAAGGTCATCAGAACTTTACCCCTGAAAGTAACACATTTACTCCTCTACAAAGCACACAAGAAATGAGTCAGCATCAGTTCTTACCATATTAAAAATGAAATAAACCCAAATCTCCCTCAATTTCCCCGTTTGACTTTGTTTCAGCTAGGACTTCTTTGGAGCAGCAACTACCTCTGCCTTTTCCCCTACCACAATGGATTTCCAGAGTTTTCTACACTATAACAAAATAACAACCATAACAGAAGCAACACGGTACACCTGGGAATGTTTGCACAAATTTGCCAGACAGATTGTACTAATTTCCAAATGACATTCAAAGCTCGTAGTCATGTAGCAGCACCTGGGCTGAGTTGGAACAAATTTTGAAACAAAGAAATTTTCTCTCACACATACACTCACAAAGATCTCTCAGCATCACTCTACCCTGGTTTCTATAAATTCCCCAAACAAAGCACTTTTTAGTACATCCTAGTAACCCTTCCCAGTAACTGGAATTCAACTGCGTTGTACCTGACCTGAATGACTTGTGATGCTCTGAATATCAAGTTCGTTCTCAATTAAAAACAAAAAAAGTAATTCATAAATTGGCTTTCATTTAGCTGCAGACTAAAATCTGAACTTGTGAAGAATTCAGGCAGTGCACTCCTCAGAAGTTGTAAGGCCATTTCTTATACATCACTATGTTAGCAGGTTTCATATCCTTTCACAGGGTGCTGTATTTCAGAAGCAGCTTCTCTTACTCCAGATTGACCATTCATGGCTTTATTTCAATACTTTCTCCAGCTCCACATTCCTTTTCATTTATTAGACAACTGTTCTTCTCAAATTAACCATACTAATATGTATTACAAAGGCATCTTTATTAGGAAACAATGCCAGACAACTGAACTGTTAAGATTGCAAAAGAAAGGGTCAAATCTTTACACTAATATAGAAATTATATAGTGTTTATCAGAATTCTGTATTTTCTGCCTAATTCTCTCTGAAGATCTTTGGATTCTGTTACAGTATCAAATAACAATGATTTCTAACAGGTAATTGTTTAGGTTTTCTTTCATTATAATTTTTCTTCGTATTCCTACGAACTACTGCCAAGCTTACATAAAAGTCTGTTAGCCTAGTAAAGAACTGTACCTGCAAATCAATTCAAAGTGGTCAGTCCTCATGAAAGATTGGGGCTTATCAGACTTAAGCAAGAAAATGTGGACACAGCTCACGATACAGCAAACCTCTCAAGAAAGAGTTTTGTTCTAAGGTGTTAGTCCTGATGCAATTAATATTCCATACCTGGGTAATTAGGTAGAATCTGGTATCCCATGAAGGTCTCTGCACTGCCACACAGCAGCAACCTCCTCCAAATCCCTCTAGTCACAATAAGCAGCAATGGCCCTGAGCTCCAGATTGTCTGTTCCCCTGAGTTTCATTGCGGAATACTGCTGTTGATTTCAACAGGTCAGGCTCTAAGGAAAAGCCAGTCTGGAGGGGAAAAAAAGTCTGCCTCTGTTCTCAGATGTACCTGTGACATCAGGGGACTGACAGTGGAACAAACAATGTAAAGGAGATCTAATCTAGCCTGGTGAATCAGCCTTATCACCAGCATTGTCATGGTGCAGTGACCATGCCCAATTTTTCATGCCTGAGAAGATACAGGACAGCTTCTAGAAGGGATCTGTCAAATGCAATATTGCCCCTCTGACCTGTGATGTCTTGTGGTGGCGCAGTCATCCCAAAAACAAGGAGAGGATCCTTTCTTGATTCTCTGTGACTTAAGGCCATCTTCATATGGTCTGAATGCCACTTAAGACCTTGCACTTGTGCAATTATAAAAAGCTTAACATCACTGAAGTCGACAGAGGTGTTCACAGAGCCAAAGGAAATCCTTGAACAGGAAGCCAGCCAACATGATGGTCACCACAAGCTAAGCAGATGTGGTTGGAGTTTTGGTTGTACAAATGCACCCTGTGTTTCTTAATTCCACCACACTCCTTCCTAACTGCTCACTGCATGGAATCAATACATGGCCTGCTCTCGAGTTCTACGCCTCACTTCCTTGAAATGATGGAATTTGAAAACTGTCTTATTTTACTTTGTGAAGCCAAAGTTAAAGTCCTTAGAAAGTAAAAATGTCTGTTGGAGAAGTAAAAGGATGCGAACAAGGAAAGGAAAATATAGGTTGAGTACTGTGAAAAAAAAAATCTATGTGGAATGCATAGTAAGCTGAGTTTTCTAAGAAAAATGAGAAAAAAATACAAATTACATCGACATTTAACACCAGACTGGACAAAATCCTGGAAAATATACCACTGGGAACAATTCTGTTCTGTCTGTAGGGCATATGACTTCACTCGCACTGGAAAATATTGAAACATTTTGATGCCTAAATGAAGTTCCCAGCAATATTCAAATATCCATTGAAATATCTCGGGAAGCAAAACAAGCCAGATCTTCCAATGCAGGAACAAAAATGCGAACTCCAACCCAGATTCTTCTCTAATCAACACAAATGTAAAGGATCTGAAATGAAGTAACTCTGAATTTACTCTGACTCCACACCAGCAAAACAGATTATTTGGTCACCTGCCTCACATTTTCTAAAGCTTCATTAGATTATGGAAGCAAAACCTTTTGAAAAGAAAAGTGTCACAGAAGTGCTGAGCACCATTGTTTCTTTCTAATAAAAGAAGGGATAAAAAAGCAGGAAGACTGAACTTCATTCTACGGATAAATAAAACAGCACCCCGCGACTTCTTTAGATCACAAATTCTGTTCTTAATGCAAAATTCTGCTTGAATGCAACACAGCTGCAGTAATATTCAAAACATCACTTTTATATTCAACATTAATAGGACAACAAGAGAAGTAAAGAGATTCCTCCCAATATTTTAGCAACATCTTCCTTTTATTTTTTTATAATACATCAGCATTTCCATTTTAAATGTGCTTCCAAAGCACCTAAAATCTTACTTGCAGAATTTGCTCCAGGCTGAAACTCTGCATGGGGCTTTTTCTTCCTCTGTATTTAGTCAAAATTTATATTAGGATTAAATATAATTAAAAAAAAAAACCCAAAATTAATATATATTCAAAACAATTCAGTATAAACAAGTTAATTCACTGGGGTAGCTCTTCAAGAAGAAAGTCATCGTGAGAATCACACCCGTTTTAGACTAATGTCAAATCCAATAATCCTAGAATAGAAATAGTGATGTAATTTGTACTAAGTGTCACTGACTTCAAAGGACACACAAAAATTTGCAGCCTGCAAGGGCCCTGATGCTTTTTTTCGGAAGATTTTGAAACACCAGAAGAGTTATCCCAAGTGGTTGAGAACAGAATTAAAAAACTAAGACAGTGAAGTGTGAAGGCTTCTCTCCACACCATTTGTCTTCTTCAAGTTACATCTCCTGTGTTTCCAGCAGCACTACCACCCCTTGCTTGCTCTGCACTGTTTGTGACCTTGCTGGCAGGGATGGCCTCCTCAGAGCTACTGATTCTGCACCTTAGGACCAGTAATGTCTATTACTGATCCTTCCTTCCTAACCTGTTTCATTAAAACGGACAGTGTTACCTTAAATAGCAAACTTTGCTAACCAGGTCTCCTTCAACGGGACTCTAAGGAAAATCTCACAAAAACCCGTGCTGTTAGATCTGTCGGGGCAGCAGCCTTTAGCAAGGCTGCAGTGGGAACTTCTGTGACCAAGGTGAAGGCAACCATGCAAAACAGTATCATCTCTTGGAAATACACAGAATGTGCACCTTTCTTTACCTCTTTCAGGTAAGTACCTGCTAGCTTGGGTTCCCTATCAGTCAGACCTGATGGCCCATGCATTCAGGAAAGATTCAAGTAATACAGTCTGTATCTAATTAAGAGAGGAGGAATCTAAGTAATGTCCTTTATAAACTGACAGAGGACATACATTGCATCAGTTCATATATTGCATTCAGGCTTCAGTCCTGAATTTTTTTTATATTTTAACTCCTATATGAATACAGCAGAGAGAAAGCTGGCTTATCTTCAATAAAACATATGCTACGGAATCTTTAAGATAATTTCACTCTCTAAATCCCCTTGTCCTGAACATCTTCCCAAACAGTAACACTTCCCTGCCTTACTTATTCTGGACTCCAAACCTATATCCAAGAATTTTACTCTATGCTGTACCACAGTATGTGAAGGTACCTTGTAGTGCTGAGAAGTAAAGATTGAGCATGGGCACAAGCAGTCAGAGGATTCAGTTTAGCAAGCCAAAGTCTAGCTGAAAAGGGATGAAGCTGCAAAACTCTGCACTGCATTTAATCCTTTGGTGGATGGCTAGAGAAAACTGGAGAAAGAACTAGTGTGCAACACACCAGCTTCTATACAGGTTGTTCTGGTAAAGAAACCACAACAAAGCACAGCTTAAATGGATTAAAAGCAACCTAAGTGTTGCTTAAAAGAAAAAAAAAGAAGACAAAATTGAGAAAGCATAATTTCGCAATGATATATTCTTGGTGCTACATTTTTAACATTTGCATTAATGATCTGGAAGAAAAGCAGTCAGAGTAATTCACCACTGGAACAACTTAGGGAGATCAGGTTTTTCTCAAACTTAATTAAATTCAGACTAGAAGGTTTTTCTCAGAGATACACTCTAGTTCAAACTGAAATTATATGAAGGCTGTCCTCTGACCCATGCTACTGCATACCTCGGACTAAGTAGCCATAGTGTTCTCTGCTGACTTTATTATTGCTGAATCAGTGAGCCTATGACATGACACACAATCAGTCACTAGCAACTTTTAACAGTGCCGCTTTCATTGTTTTCTCTTCTTCTGTTACCTTGGTGAGGCTTTGGTCCTTTCATTTGCCTCTCCTGTAGTGTCTCTGTGTGCACACATATGCTGGATTGGTACCCAGACTGCAGCTTGTCTTTGTCTAGGATGAGGATTGCCCTGTCATGTGTTTACAGGGGCACAGCAAAGCCACAGATGAAGTTTTGCATCCGATGAGAGGAAGGTGTGACAAAACAGCACTGAACAGCTAAATCGCAGGTGAACAAGAGGCCTTGGTGTTTGGCAGAAGCAATGACCCTGCCCTGCCTCTCCCCAAAAGTTAGCCTTTCAAAAAATATTTTTAGGCTGAAGAGGATGAAAGAACTAAAAGGTCATTTCTGCATTTTTTTTAATGTCTGATTTTTTTCAGGTTCAAATTTCAGGAAGAGATGGCAAGAATATATACAGATGGGGGAAAGGATGAAATTGCTTGGGAGAACCACAAAAGAGTCTGGGGTCACTGTTTTCTTGATAGAAGTCCCTTGACCATCTCAGATCTTCCCTGTTCTCCCAAGGCTTTTCTCAGTTACATTTTCTCCCTATAGGCAGAAAATTATGCTGATCTTAATCTTCCAGGTAGAAAGCAGAAAGCCTCGCTTGAGCTGTCAGACAAAATAATGGTTACTGGTCAGTGCCTTTTCCTCCAGCTGCACAAAAACCTTTCCCAGAAGTTTCTAGTTCCTGTAGTCAACTGGAACTACTCTCTCCAAAGCCCCTTTCTTAGTCAGCTTCAGAATCAAGACTGTTGTGTTCCCCTTGAACCCCGGAGCTGTCTTTAACTGCCAGCCACATTTCTTGAAGCACAACTTCATTTCAGTGACTCCATCCCTCCCAAGAACCGCTTCTTACTTTTTTAACTGTTTCTCCAAGCAAATCCTTTGAGGGAGAGCTTCTCTACGTGACCCCACAAGGCCACAATCTAGTGTTCTTTCCTCCTCTGTCCCTTACATTTTAGTATCATCTCACCTACCAAGTCATATTTGGCCATTAATATGCAAACAACTTGCAGACTTTGTTTGGATCTGTCTCCTTAAAACCTTTAGCCCAAAATCGCAAAGGCTTTCTCTGAGATTTCATCACAGACAACATAGAACCAAAACATCACCCCACATTCAACATTCTCCTCATCTTGAAGGAGCAGTCCTTATTTTTCTGCCCTCTGCACCCAGCAAACACTTGCCCTGAGAACCTTATGGGTGATGGAAACTATTAGGGCCTCTATTGGCACAGAACACTTGGAGAAGGATTCTCCAGCAATTTCATGTAGTGCTGACAGCATTTTTCATAACGTCACATTTTACTTTCTGAGACAAAACCAGAAGCTGTCAGGAACTGTGTCTCCTTTTTCTCAAATAACCAAATGCTCCTTTCACCACCCCCTGTGTCAAAAGCCCTCCAGATTTTCTAACCAACAATTTCAAGGACCATCGTTTTGGGAGTTTCAGCACTTCCATGAGACATATGGGAAACAAGACAGAAAAATAATGAGAGGAAGAGCAGACGCTGCCAAAAACTTTGCTCATTTAATGAAGGGAGCAGCAAAACTCGTGCTTTGTTAGAGTGCAATCAATGAATACTAAAGATGACAGTAAACATGCCAGTTATTGACAGCCACGTGGCTACCCCATAATCATGGAAAGGGTTCACTTCTCACATGGCACTCAGAATCAGGGCCATAGTGTCAGGTTCAGAGAGGTGTCTCAGCCAGCAGATTGTTCCACGCTCTGTTCCCTCAGATCTGTACTCTTAGCTTGGTTTAGCTGTTCTACACAGAAAAAGGGAGTTCTGAGCTAGTGAAGATTTCATTCCTGCATGCTGACCATTATAATGAAAAGCTTCACCTTGCCAGCGTAATGCTCTTTAAATTGACAATCCTTGCAGTACTTGTGCCTTTTGATCCACTGCCTCTCATAAAGCTGGCTAACCTTTAAGTTCATTATATTCTTAAAAATATGGCTATGTTCTTAAAATCATTGCTCTGCATTTAGAGAGTGAAACTATTCACCAAATTAGTATGTCATATCTCAGCTACCTACCTGCATATTTCCAGTTTCTCCATTTAAGTGGAATTGACTTGCCACGGCACAATGAAAAGGAGATCAATAATTACAGACTCCAATTTGCCATAGATTTGTTAAACTTCACTCCTTGCTGTCATATCCTCAATAGTTATGGTCAAAGCTACATCCTCGCAATCTGTTCTAGCTACGTTATATATGCCTCAGTCTTCCAAACACACAAAGGAAACCAGCTGGAAACACTGCACTTAATGTTATCAGTGAAGACTGTCTCCATCTACATGACTGTGCCCTCAAGAGGTTACAGACAGCATAACTTTCACCTCAGTTGTCATTTCTTCGAAGCAGTCCAAGAGACATGTCCAGGAAGCATGTTATGAGAGACCACAGCAGCAGTTTGCCAACTGTGGACTGCAGAGATCTGATGTCCACTGCAGAAAAGGCTGGCCTTGGGGGGTTGGATATGTTTTGTCAACCA
The DNA here is from genome assembly GCA_013398955.1 of Callaeas wilsoni. Classification (NCBI taxonomy): domain Eukaryota; kingdom Metazoa; phylum Chordata; class Aves; order Passeriformes; family Callaeidae; genus Callaeas; species Callaeas wilsoni. The sequence goes on from VWPU01017529.1 coordinate 64,580, forward strand.
CCATCAAATTGCCTCAGAAAAAGCTAAAAGCATTGTTTTTCATGCAAGCAATTGCTGTAATGGCTACAGAGCTGCCACGGGATCACGTATGGGAAAGGAAGCGGCTCCCACAATTGCAAATGGGAGGAAAAGTCTATGATGCAATCTTTCTAGTAGGAACAGAAACTCGACATGTTTCATCCCAAAGTCATCTTAAAATACATGTATGTTCTGTAGCCAGGATCATCTGAAATAGCAAATACAGACTAAGTACATCGGATCAAGCAATATCCAAGGAGCCCTTCTGACTCTGCCTAGAGCTGCAATTTCTTGCAGGTTCTGCCATTCAATTTTTATCAGAAGAGCAGATTTATGGTATAAGCACTCATGAATAATTCACTCCCTTGAGCTGCCACATGCAACTTAGGGAAATCCCAGCTATAAAACCTTGGCACCATTTAGCTAGCACAAGCCACACTACTTTTTTTACAGGTGTTATTCCACTGACCTACTTGGAGTTATTCCTCCTTCACAATGCTAGAAGAAAAGGATAAGGCTGTTTGCTTACCACCTCTGGTAAGCAAATCTCTCTGCCACCTCTTCATAGCAGTAAAAATGCTTCTAGTGTTGGACTAAGTTTGAGCTTTGGCTCACCACAGTTTCAGTGGCTTGTACATCTCCCCTGCTCTTGGGCCTCCCATAATAATCCATTATCCGTTGGCTTACTTCCTCTTCAAGTCCATGTTTTTAAATCATGTTGAGAAACTTACTTGGATCCTAAACAAAAGGAACACAAGTAAAGCCATAAACTAGCTACACTGAACCTGTCTTTATGCTGGTTTCTAACTTCAAGAGAAATATGGTTTATTCCAACACTCATCCTCTGCCACTGGAGCAAGAGCCCCAGCAGAGTGTGTGTGTTCAGAGGCCTCAGACAAAAAGAAAGTGAAACCGTTTAGCCATCTGCCCGTCCTAATGCAGAGGATGAATTAATAGCATCACTCAGTGGCTGCTTATTTTCCTAGGCTTTTCCCTCATATAAAGCTAGGTGGGAGTTCTTCTCCCCAGTTAAAATAAAAAATATTTATAAGGGTTTTATTTGATTAGATCTCTAAGTGGAGACTAACTAAAATGACAATGACTGCACTGCCACCAAGCCACATTCAAAGCCCACATCACTCTATACAGCTAAACCTACAACTGCAATACGGAGAACAAAGAGCTGGCATTTCCTGTTTGTAAATAAGGTGAACAGCTCACAGCTATCTTGACGTAAAACAAGATAATAATTACAGTGCCTAGGTTACACATATGAGTAAATGTAGTCATGTCATTTAAACAGTTAACCCACACTGATTTAGAGCAGCTAAGCATCTGATGAGGCATGTAAGAAACACCTCTTTACCCTAATATGTCCCTTCAGTTTATCCAAATTACTGGTTTTCACCCCTGGCCTCTCCCCTGTGCCCCCACAGTTAGGTTTTAAGCAGGTTAAGAAATTACGGTTCTCACTTTGGTCTTTTCTTACCCACTTCCAGCAGTGCTGAATGAAATGCGAGACAACCATAAAAGTCAGTAGAGGGGAAAATTAGACATGCTGCGTAACTAATTTCTGAACTGTAAGCAAAGTTCTTGCAATTTCCATTTCATATCACAGGTTCACATTTCTTTGAATTGTCACCTATTGAGAACAAGCACTACCTGCTCATGCCCTTCCAGGCAGGATGGGATGCTGCCTGGTCAGCTTGGACAAGCTTCAGGGGTTGTCATGGTGTGCTCTGAAGGGACCTCTCACCTCCTTGCCCAGGAGGTACCATCCTGCCTCAGAGAAGGGTGCACGCCTTCAGCCCACGCCAGCGACATGGGGCAGCGGGGTTGCTCCTGCATACCCTGGCCATGTGCCCACTGCTGGAGCTGCCGTGTTTGCTGGGATGGGTTTGAGCAAACAGCTGTAAGCTCCCCTGTCAGCCCTGCCCCACAGGCACATGGGGGAGCATAGTCACGAGAAAGGGGCCAAATGGAAATTAAAACCAGATGAGCCGAGACAGCAGTGGGAAAGAGGAGGTGGTTAAAGCCTGTGATGGCTCTAAGTGAAAACAGTCACACAAAGCGGGCTTGCAGATTGTCACCAAACTGAAAATCTCCTCCACCCCCGGCTGCCTGGCTGGAACTGTATAATGGAGCAGGTTTCAAGAAACCGCAGCTCCCAGCAGAGTTAACTCTCCAGCAGCTTCTGCACTTTCAAATTGTCAAACAGTTTAAACACAGGAATGCCTGTGGGTCGCAAAGCGGAGGGAAGGGTGAAGTGATGGGGTCAGCTTGCTCTAAAGTGCAGAAATGACTCAAAAAGTTGGAGACAGGACTCCCTGCGGCCAGGAGGGAGTTACACTGGTATCGTCTGGCTGGAGGCTTGGCACAGGGCCCCTTTCCTGCCTCAGCTGTCCTCACCAAGCTGGACAGTTAGTGGAGTTTTTGTCCCGTGCTTCCTTAGAAGCTGCAGACACGGCACGTAACCAGAACGCCCTTGCAGTGCAAGCGTCTGTTTGGAGTGGACAGAAACAAGGGTTCCAGAGTTCCACTACAGTCCACTCCTTTGGGGCATGAGCCAGGGTGCCCGGCTGGGACCAGACCCTGTAGGGCACCCAAAAAGCTGGCACCTGCACTGCCTCAGCACCCAAAGCTCAGAGAAACACGTTACCTTATGGGGGCAAGTGTGTGTGAGCAGTGGAACACTTGAATCAGGCAAAAGTGAGTGCCACTGATCTGCATGTCACCGATGACAAGAGGGTGATGATTTACTGGGAAAACTGCCCTGTAAAAAAGCACGCTTGTGGATCCTGTTTATTGTCTCATACCCTTCAAATACTCTTAAAGTTACAAAGACGCCACACAATTACAAGTTAGAAAAAGGAGCGGAGGTAATTCTCCCACACACTGTCTAGCCCATGGAGCCAACAAACCTGTGGCACCATCAGCAGGCAGCGTGGGTCAGCCAGCCCAGCAGGGCTCCTCCTGGGAGATGGTGGGCCACCTCCACCAGGGATAAACAATCTACACTTCAAACCTGGGCCAAAAGCTTATTGCCAGATCCGTGCAGCTGCAGAGAGCAGAGTTGGAGGGAGCTTTGCCAGTAATAGGGGCAAGAAGGAGAAAGAGAGGTTGTTCCCACATAACACAGCCTCTCCTCTGCCAAAGCACAATGCTCCATGAGGATCTGATGCCCACATGCTTCTCCAGGTACCTCCAACTCAGCTATGCTGTGCTAGAAACTACAGCCCACGAAACTGCTGTGAAGATGCTGGCCTACAGAAGTCGACTTGATACGCAGCTCTCAAAGGTCACATAATGACCAGACAGAGACCTGAGCACCAGAGAGCACAGGCCACTGTGTCTTTGGGCCACATCTAGGCAGCCACACAACCAGCTCAGCCATTGAGGGAGCCAAGTGGTCTCCCTTGCTAGGAGAAAGTTTGAATTACCCCCTCCTTCCTCCTCCCAAAGCATCAGAAGAGTCTCCACGCATCCAAACAGATAGCCTGGACACCCCCATCCCCTCACCACAAGACCACTTACCCCCCAGGAACTGGATGCCTCCTGCCACCCTGCCCACAGTCCTGGAGATGAGCTCGGACACACAGCAGCCCATGAGCGCTGTCAGGGCCACCAAGAGAAGCAGCCCGCAGCCCAGGCCCGTCACCACCGTGCAGATCCTCCACTCAGCGCTCGGGATGGCCTGGAAGGAGGCATAGCGGCCACACTGCTCCACCATCACGGTCGTCTGGAGGTTCTCATCCCGCACCGGGTAGGAACACCTCCGGAAAGTGCCGAAGGAAACAGACTTCTCCAGCTGAGACCCCAAGAGCCAGTAGGGCATGAAGAAGCCAACACAGGAGGCGGCAGCGCAGAGGAAGGAGAGGAAGGCCCAGATGACGCCGGCACAGGTGAGACTGGAGGCCATCTTTGTATCTGCTCCAAGACCCCTCACGATGGGAAGACACAAAAGTAACTGTGTATTTTAGAGGAGCTTTATGGATAGTCCAGAATCTCTCAGCCTTGACTGGGAGAAATCCTCACACTGGGAGAAGCTCGGATCCTAACAGTCAGGGGGATATTTCCTCCCATCATGAAGTCAAAGGTCCCTAATTAAATAATGAAACACAAAAAAAGAGAAAAATACAAGTTCAGTAACACTGACATTAGAAAAAAAATTTGTCTGACAGTGTGTTTTCCCTTCCTAGAAGACTTCTGAATAAGACATGTCACTTTTCTGTCCCATCCTTGCAAGCAGACCCTACAATCGCTCTCAGTGACACAGCTTCTGTGGTCGGTGTGTAGGGGTGGCAGGCAGCCTGGCTGGTGCAGGCTGCTGTGCATGTCCAGGAATGCTCTGCAGCTACCTTCAGGGGCCCCCTGTGTACTTGCCTCACTTTTCCCCACTGTACATCCTGATCCTTGCAGTACCAACAGAAAAAATAGATGAGGTCTCACTTATCCTTAGTTAGCTAGACCTTCCTCCTACAATCCCTGGAGAACATGCTTCACTTTATAGATGGTCCTGCAGCTTCAGTGCAAAACCCCCCACAGTGGCTAAGGCAATTCAAGATCAGACTCTTGTGACAGAGATAAAACTTATTAACATACCCCCAAAATAAGTGTTATGAGATGACATTTTTTCCAGCACTCCAAGTTGTTTGGCATCCCTGTGCAAAAGGAGCTTTTTATCACTTGATACCCTGAAGTGCCAGGAACCCGAACTCCAGGTGGGCTTCTGGTAAGTGAAGACATTGCCACGTCTTTTGGATTCACCACTACACAACCTCAAGGAGTACACAATTAAAACATAGAGGTCTCTCTTGATATTCCTGCTTGCATTCAGCCCAGCTCTTCTTTGCCTCTTCCCAGTTCAAACCCAGGAGCCATAACCACTGTGCATCCTCCTCAGACAACTCCCAGCCTCTAAGCCCAGTATCAGTGTGGCCAAGTGCTTTTGACTGTCACAGAGACCTGCATGCTGTTCCCAGAGGCTGGGGGTGTATTTCTAGTTAAATTCATGCTGGATGATTATTCTAACTGCATTTGTAAATTTATTATCATTTCTCACAGTTGCTGCCAAATTAATTTTGATAGCTATTTACAGGGGCTTTTTCTTCTAAGCACGATTAGACGCCAATCAGTGAATCCAATTCATGAAATGGCAATAAAACGAATACTACTTCAGCACAAGGAGGGAATGCTGAGAAAGTTTGTAAGTGAAATTAGCCATGTGCATGACACAAAAGTTTTGTTTACTTTTAAAACACTAAGAAAAAGAAGTCTCTTCTATAATATTAAAAAGGCCTATGCTGCTACTGAAGAAGGGTATACCTATCTACTCATAGCCTATCCACAGATATATCTTTCAACCTGCAAAACGCCAGACCTCTGGGGATAAAAACTTGCAGAGAGGCATGGGGGGCACCATTCCTTCAGAAGCATCATTTAGAGAACGATCTGTCTGTGTCTTGGCGTGGCACCAAAGGTCTAAGACAAAGTGGGTCATGGCACTTCGGGGAGATCATTCCCTGAATCGCGGGAGGAGGCACGGCTGGAAATAGTGGACAACATGGAGGGTCCCAGGAGTAGGACCTGCAAATCCTGCGGCTCCAGCGGGGCAGCAGCTTTGGCTCCCCGGAGCCTGCCAGCTCACAGCCAGGGCGCTCTCACGGGAGGCGGACTCGTCCCTCCGGCCCCGAAACCCCGCTCCCCGCCCTCCAGGGGTAGGAGGGGGCGGCGGAGAGATACGGCTTCCCCCGAGGGAAGGCGGCGGCCGGGAACCAAAACTCGCCGGGGTGATGCCAGGGAAAAACTGCGGGCGAGCGGGCGCAGCGCCCGCGGAGCCGGCAGGGCTGAGGGGGCGAAGGGGTGCCGGGCGGGGCGGGCTGGGGATCCGGGAGGGGCAGGGGATACGAGAGGGGCAGGAGACGCGGGAGGCGAAAAGGGTTCTGAGGACAGGGGGTCCGAGAGGAGCAGAGTGGGAGGGAAAGGAAAATGCGGGCGGGGACGGGCTGGAAAGGCAGAGGTGCCGAGAGTGCGGGGAATCCGGGTGGCCAAGAGGACGGACAGCCGGGAAACTGCGGGGTCGGGAAGTGAGAGCGGTCCAGAGTGGCAGGGAGATACGGGAAAGACGGGGGCCCGGGAGAGGAAGGATTCGGGAAGACAAGAGGATAAGAGGGCTGGGCATCCGAGCAGGGAAGGGAGTCTAGATGGTCCGGTGCAACGGGCAAGGGATGCGGCCAGGCTGGGTGTCGGAGCGGGGAAAGGGAATGCAAGAGCGAAAGAGGGTCCAGGGATGCAGGGGATGTGGCCGTGCAGGGTGAGGAGGGGTCGGGGAGGGAAAGGAGGTTCCGAAGGCTCGGGGATCCGGAGTCATGCAGGGAATGCAACGTACCGGGAGCGAGGGAGGGCAGGGGTTCGAGAAAGGAAAGGGATGCAGGGGGTCCGTGAGGGGCAAGGGATTCAGCCGCGCAGGGAGTGCCGGAGAGCCGGTGTCTGGAAGGAGCAGAAGCGGCGAGGGGTCTAGGAGTGCCAGGATGGGGGTAGGCGCGGTGCCGGGGAGCGAAGGACTACTTACGGACACGCCGGGCGCGGAGGCTGCCCGCCGCGGCTGCCGGGAGCACATGGGCGCGGGGCCGGCGGGCGGCGGCCGCCCCAAGCGACTCTACCCGCGGTGCCGGCGCGGAGGCGACGCGGGTGCTCCGAGGCGGGCGGGACCGGGACCGGGACCCTCCCCAGCCCGGCCCGTCCTTCCCTCCTTTCCTCCGCACGTTCCTCTCTCCCCCCGTTTGATTCCTCGGGAGGCAGCTCACTCCGCCGCCTCTCCTCCCCCTTCCCCGCCACCGCCTCCCCGGGCGGGACCCGCCGCGGTCGGCGCAGTTGCGGGGCCGCGGACGGGGCCGGGGGCGAGGGGCCGGGCGGCGGGGGGGGAGCGGCGAACGGGAGAACGGGGGCGCGTCCCCGAGCCTCCACGGGGCGGGGCGGTGGTCCCGGCCCCGCGGGGTCGCAGCGGGGGTGGGTCTCGGTTTCCCGAGCCCGCCTTCGACCGGGACGGTGTGGTCTCGGGTCCCGGGGCCGGAGCGGTGGGTCCCGGGGCCGGGCTGGTGCGGGGCTGAGTTGGTGCGGGGGTGGCGGGGAGCGCTGCGGCGTCGCCGGGCTCGGCGGCTCAGTGCCGGGTGCGCGGGGCGGTGAAGCCGAGGACGGAGAGGGGGAAAGGGCAGGAGAAGAGAGGGGCGGAAAGCCGGCGAAGAAGGAGTGTTTGAAAGAAAGGGGAAAGTCTGCAGTCCTTACATGGGAAAATATGGGCTAATCTCCTGATGGTGTGCGTGTGATAAGAACTGTGTCTGTGTCTGTCTCTGCATGCGAGCTGCTGATCCAGCATTTTGATCGCAACAGTCCCCGAGTTGGTCTACAGCTAGAGTAAATGTGATCACAGTACCAAGCAGCTCATCCCGGATAGATTAGGTCAAGCGCAGAGACAGGAGCTTCAGCCCTTTCCCAGAGCGTCTTAAGTGGGAAAGTTTTGAGGAGGGGTTGCCTTCTGCACACAGAGCCTCTGGGAGAAAAAGACATTTCCTCTTCTGGTTTTTCCTCTACACCCAGAAACATGAATATATTTCTCAGATATGAGACAATTTTATGACAGATTTAAATTATGTCGGCACCAGACATGCAAAATCTCTTTGGTAATGTTTCTTTTACAGTCCTGGCGTATAATTTAAATACCATTCATTAATATTATTAATGCTAAATGGAAGTGAGGTTTATTGCACTCAGTCTGCATTTACACCATTTAATAGTAACAGCAGCTATTTTCAGAATTAAATTACAAAGCTGCTTTATTGTATTTTTTAAATTAGACTTCCATTTTTTTCCCCCATAATGCAAAATCTTAAAATCAGAGCATTACTGAAAATGCATATTTTCTCAAGGGATAAGCAATGGATTGGAAAGTATCTAGCACAATTGAGTTTTCCACCCTAACATTTCAAGTGTATTTAAGGAAACGTGCTTCAAAAAATCGAAGAAGTGGGTTAAATATAGGCTGAATGCTAGAATATATGCAATAAAGTGCTTCACAAGGAAGACAATGAAGGCATAACCCCAAAGCAGCCATACCCACAGCTGACTACCCCTAGGCTACATCCACCTAGTATACATCTATATTAGCGAGTAATGGGGATCTGGTGTTGGATCTCATGGTGTTGAAGGCCTAAATGATGTTCACATTTTTCAGTAGTTTTTTCTTCAGTTTCACTCCAGGCTGGGTCTGTGGACTGAGGGCCCCGTGAGAACTTAGAAATCATCTGATATACTCCTGGCACCTGTTTTCTGCTATATTGCTATCTGAATCCACTCTGTGTACTCACCTCTGCTGGGTAAAACAAAACGTGGTAAGTGAGGATGATCTGGAGATTCACTTCAAAGGCATGCCCTTGATCCGCACCAAAACATGAAAGTGGATGTGCCCACAGGGTGTCTGACAGAAAGGGAGCTGGTATGACTTTCCCAAAGCTGAGAGCTGGAGCCTGCTCCACAGCATACCATTCCAGCATCCTCCCCTCAAACCACCTTTCCGCCTGGTGCTGTGCCTCCACCCCCAAGCATGCACGAGCTCTCAGGTCTCCACTTCTGCAAGGAGCTGTGCGCTTTTTGGTGAGTGTAGACACTCCTTGTTTACCTCTCGCATGCCTTCGCTTGGCTCGGTGCCGTGTTTTACCCCCTGCTATTCACTTTACCAATGCCTGAAATGACCGGGATACTAAGCTAATATTGTGTCACTGGAACTCTGCTCCCGGTGTAAAGAAAGAGAAGAATTGAGTACTGTTATTAAATCCACAATTGTTTAAAGACTGAGGCCTCTCATTCTTTCCTTAGCCAAAGGCTTAGGTTATAATGAAACTGTGATAAATATGTCTAAATTAGGCATGTGTTGGGATCAGGCATGGGTAGAAATTGCCTGGCATTAAAATGACTGTGGAAAAACTTCTGTTTCACACATGGAAACTGTTTCTCAGTTAAAATTGGCATTGGAAGCCTAGGGAGAATCAAACAAGCATGCATTTATTCATGCAATTTATCTCTTCCATGGTATATGCCAAGGTCCCCAAGTCACTGTTTGCTTTGCTAATGGCAGCTCTACAGCAGTTCATTTACTTGCCTTATATGGCCTGTACATTCACTCCCTGAGCTGCTGCCATTCTGCTTTCCCTCATGGAAACTGTACATTGAATTCTGCATCTCTCCTGAAGCATCTCATTTTGCCAACTGTCTCTGAATGCCCCTACAAGCTGGCTGCATGACTTAGTCAGTTGCAGGGAAATAAGCTTTATTTCACAATCCATTTTCTGTCCAAGGAGTTTTGTTTTGATTAGGAACAAATTAAACACATTGTATATATAAGGTAACATCCAAATTCTCATTTTGTTTTTTCCTAATGTTTAAAACTCAACATGCTTCAACTGTATCAACATTTGATTCCCCTTTCAGGATCATTGTGCTTGGAAGTATTTTACTTGAAAGTTAGCTGAAATATTTCTATCCCCATCTAACCTGTTCAAAAGAAAAGGGGAGTTATTACATTGTGCTTTAGGATTCACAATCTTTCTTGTAACGACAAAAGCAGACACCTCCTCAGAAGGGAGCAATAACAAAACACATGGTCCCCAGGCTCTTGTCTATACTGAAATAGCAGCTGGTTTTAAAATTGGTCCTGGTGTTTTGGATTTTAAGAGAACCCGCTTGTGAGAAATCTTCATAGTTGGTCGGGGGAACCTGAGCCACTGATTACCCTCTGTTGCAACAACTGAAGTCAAACTGAACCAAACACCCATGAATACATTGTCAGAAAACTACCCTAACAGGGAGATGGGAATATATGCTTATAGATTTTACCATTTTGCTTCTCCTCAATCCATTAACTAAACTGCTGTTACAGCTGGGGCACCACAGACTTGATGGAGCTAATCAGCACAGCAGAATAAAGATTGAAAATCTCGTCACTGTACCTAAATCAATCCTGGCTAATATACACATCCCAGGCTCAACCACGGACTCTGTCGTTACAGTATATCCTGTAAGACAATATAAAATGCCATAGGGGAGTATGTATGTTCCTGAACCCTGAGAAAAATGAAGCAGCTATCAAACCTCCATCTGATTCTTCAGTGTTTGACCAGAAAGAGAACCAAGAGGGTTTTATCTTTCAGGACACTATCTGGTTTTGGTTGTGTGGTCTGCAGGAAAGTGATCACACCAACATGGTTCCGAGCATCTCACAAAACTGGATCTTCAGGTTGTGTCTGTACTCGATTTTAAATGAAAAAGGAAGGTATATGTACAAGAATAGACTTGAGGCTATGTACTGGGAGCAACAGAAAGTCAACCCAATTATTTAAATACAGTCACTAAAAACCAAACAGACAAGTACGGTTAGAGAAATAACCTGATAATTAGTATATTTGCCTGAAATTATGTCCAATCTTGCACCAGCTAGGGGAGAAAAATCAACTAAACAGACAGAAAAAGAGAACCCCAACTCTGACACCTGCAAATTTCTCAGAGGAAGGTAAGAAAACAAATTCAAGTGACTAGATCCTGTCCATCCATATGGTGTCCTTCCACGTCAAACAAATTGCATGTTTTCTACTGTGGGTGGAACTAAACACCTGGGATTTTGTACTGTCACATCCAGACCTGAATCTGGGCCTATAAACTTAGCTCTAACCAAAAGATCCTCTCTCCACTTCTATTCTAATACTACCCTATCAATAATACTTATTTTTCTGATGGTTCTCATGGTGGTAAATTTTGTGAATTCTCTTACTAACAATTCATGAACAAAACTTGCCATATTTCTGAAGGACAATTGTCTTACTGGACACAATGCTGTTGTTGCTAAGATCAGTCTTTTAATCTCTGGGTGCACATTAAAATAACATGTCAATGTAAAACAAAAGAGGAAAACAATCTTTATTATTTGCCATAAACCCTCCGTATGTTGTTTCATCTTTATTAAGTTATTACTTATCATGTATTATATAAAAGCCACCAGGTGGTCTACATTTTGCAAGGCTCTAAAAGAGCAGCTACAGCTATTGATTTTCTCTTTTGTGTCCTGTTGTTGACAAGCCTGGTGGCTGTGGGAGAGGCCAAGGAGGTTTATTCTGCACCAGCCCCACAGCTGAAGGGAGGAATGCCTGCTCTGCCCTCGCAAACGCTGCCAAAGTGACTGAGCTCTGAGATTACAGGTCCCAGACCTGTCCTCCTTTACCAGGGAATTGTCTTAGCCCTGCACAAACCCAGGAAAAACATGTGGCTGGTTTCAATCCTAAATTTCCACTATTCTTAATTGGACTTTTTAAAATAAGGAACATCTGGATGATGAATGAGTGATTTCCCAGTAAGAAATACTCATCTACTGGTAGCCTGCTTTCTGCGCATGTAGACCCAACACAAATAATTTAATAATGTCATCTTATTTTCGAGTGGGACATCTGTCTATCTTCCCCAGACGCTGTTAAAGAAAGATGCGAGGAATGTACAAAGAGCAGGTCTTGCCGTGGTGCTCTCTCGCACTTAGTGGCGGGCGCGTTTAGAAACATGAGTTTGTTTAACGACGCGTGCAACAGTAAGAAGATTTTTTTCTTTTCACTTTAAAGCCTCAGTCTGGGATCGGCTTTCAGCAGGCGGTCACAGTTCCGCGCAGGGCCCGGAGCGTGCCGGTGCCCCGGCGATGGGGTGCCCGGGCGGCGGCGCGGGCTGTGCGCTGCTCGACAGTGACACTCGGTGGGCGGCGCGGCCGGAGCAGGGCTGGGGGCGGCCGGGACGGGCGAGCCCGGAGCACGGCAGCCTCGCACCTCCCGGCCCGCGGGGCTGGCGCGGGTTCTGCCCTGGCCCCTCCGGAGCGTTTGATGCGGCTGCGGACGAGGAAGGGCGTGTGTGTGAAAAGCGGGGGTAGAGAGCGGAGCTTGCTTCCATTCTCCATAAAACCTCTGGGATTTTTAACCGCCCTTGGCCACTGTCCTGAGGCTCCTGAGGTGCCTTTGCAGAACCCAAAGGTGACTTTTAGCGGCTCGATTTGGTTAAAATGGGCATATCTGAGAACGGGGCTCAAGGCAGCGTCCTGTTCCTCCCCCGGCCTTTTTCCAGAGAACTGAAGCAGAGCTGCTTCTCCCCGTGAGCACCAGCAAACACCTGCATCTAGGTCACCCTATTAGATCACATTCCCAAGGATATGGCTAATGATTTCTGGGGGTTTTAGAAAGGAAAGCTGAAAATCCTCTAGTTGGGGACAATGGCCAATTCATTTTCCAAGTGGAAGCTCATTTCCTCCCCTCCCCATCACACTCTGAGAGTTGTACAGAACTCAGGGACTCCGTGAAGCTGGAACTTCTGAAATCTCACAGAGATTCATTCACAGAAGAATTGTAATGCCAGCTCTTGTCAGCTGAAACCCAAACAGAACTCACTTTCAGGTGTATCAATGTCGGAAACATGTTCTCAGTGGGGGAAGAACCAAGCTCTTCTTTTTACAGCTCTCCAAAAGGCTTTTCATTAGCAAATCCAGTATGTATATGGCATTCATATACCTACATGGGTATGCATATATTAGATAAATGTGTATTTATAATACAGCTATATGGATTATATACATATATCTGTAATACATATATAGGTATAGATATATTGTATACCTCCTCATATTAAAAATACTGCACAAGGAGTACCTGAGACACAGATTGGACTGTGGCCAGGCTACCTGTCCTGTGCAGGGCTCTCTGGGGAGCAACAGACAACTATTCAGCCTTCTATTCAGACAACTGTTCAGAGGGTTGAATCATGTTCTGACCATGCCTTCTGTTCACAGGGATGCTGCAGCAAGCTGAAGACAGGTGTATCTTGGTTTCTATGTCAGTATTCATCTTTTGCTTTGGCCTGTGTTATTCTTCTAAATTACAAGTAATTCTTCCTATGCTATTTAAGTGCATTTTTTCCTGTTTCCTTCAAAAGCTTCATAGAATCAGAGAAACATCAAGGCTGGAAGAGACCTTTAAGGTCCGTCAGTCCAGCCATCAACCCACCTCTACCACTGTGACCTGTAAACCACTGAATCACATTACCCAGCACCAGATCTAGATGCCTCTCAAACACCTCCAGGGATGGTGACCCTACCACCTCCCTGAGCAACTTATTTGGAGGTCTGACGACCCTAAGAGTGAAAAAAAATTCCTTCTATTTAATCTGAATCTCCCCTGTCTCAGCTTAAGGCCATTTCCCCTCGTCCTCAGACATGGCACAAGAGACCAGTCCCCACCTCACTGTACCCTCGTTTCAGGGAGTTGTAGAGAGTGATGAGGTTTCCCCCTTCTCTTCTCAAGGCTAAGCAAAGCCAGCTGCCTCAGCTGTTTCTCATGATACATGTTCTTTAGTCCTTTCATGAGCCTTGTTGCCCTTTGCTGGACACGCTCCAGAACCTCAATGTTCTTTTTAAAGTGAGGGGCCCAGAACCGAATGCAGTACTTGAAGTGTAGCCTCACCAATGCTGCGTACAGGGGTACAATCACTGCCCTAATCCTGGAGGCTACACTATTCTTGATACAGGCCTAGACACCATTTGCCTTCTTGGCCACCTGGGCACACGCTGGCTTATACTGAGCAGGCTGTTGACCAGATTTTCTGCTGAACAGCTCTCAAGCCACTCTTCCCTTAGCCTGTAGTGCTGTATGGAGTTGCTGTGACACAAGTGCAGGACCTGGCCTTTGTCATTATTGAACCTCCTGCAGTTATCTGCAGCCCATCAATCCAGTCTGACCAGGTCTCTCTGTAGAGCCTTCCTGTCCTCAAGCAGATCAACACTCCCACCCAACTTAGTGTCATCTACAATTTACTGAGGGTGCACTCGATCCTGTCGCCCAGATAATCAATAAAGATGTTAAATAGGACTGGCCTCAAAACTGAGCTCTAGGAAACACTGCTAGCTCCATTCACCACAACTCTCTGGGCCTGGCAGTCCAGACAGTTCTTTTCCAAAGAGTCTACACATCCATGCTGTCAGCAGCCAGTTTTTCTAGGAGGATGCTATGGGAGACACTGTCAAATTCTTCTCTGAAGTCTAGATAGACAACATCCACACCCTTCCCCTCATCTACTAAGCAGGTCACTTTGTCGTAGGAGATCAGGTTGGTCAAGCAGGACTTGCCTTTTGTAAATCCATGTTGGCTGGGCTTGATCCCCTGGTTATCCTGCATGGGCTGCGCAATGGCACTCAGGATATCTCTGCCATAATCTTGCCTGGTGCTGAGGTCAGGACTGTGCTGGGGTGATAGGCCTGTAGTTCCCCAGATCATCCTTCCAACCCTTCTTGCAGATGGGCATTACATTTGCTAATTTTCAGTCATCTGGAATTTCTGCAGTTAACCAGGATTGCTGGTAAATGATTGAGAGTGGTTTGGCAAGTTCTTTCACCAGTTCCCTCACTACTCTGGGGTGGATCATCAGGGCCCATAGACTTGAGCATGTCTAATTAGCATAGCAGGTCACTAATCATCTCCTCTTGGTTTATGGGGGCTTCATTCATCTCGCATACATGCTCTGGGAAGACCTCTTAACCCTCTCTGGGAAGGTGCAGCACCTAGAGTGTTCTCTCTATATTATATTGCAACAAAATAACCTACTCATAGATTGTGCTTTTGCAATATAACTACATATTTCAATATTCCTTTTCCCGATGAAAAAGCTAATTAGCAAGGTCGTTACAGTTACCATTTATAAGGGGGAAGATAGTAATTCCATTAATGTGTTCACAGGAACTTCATTAATATTACCTCTTAACCTTTACAAGGATATTATCATTTCAGTAATTAATTGCTTTTTGCCATTTAATTTGCAGTTTACCATTTTCAAGGGAAATTACCCATTAAAATAAGAGCTCTTTTTTTTTTTAAAGGAAAAAAGTCTTCACTCAAATATACACTATAAGCTGGCCTTAGAGAAACTAGACATATGCTAAGCCACTTTCATGTTTGAGTAGAAAGGACTCTGTGCTAGCTCTGTGTGGATGCTGAAATGCTGTTAGCAGAGCAATTTTCTCTTCTTACATTCATTCTGTGAGAACTCTTCCTTTGCCGTGTAAGCTATGTAAACAATAAGTAAGGTTTTTGTAAATAGCATTCATATCTGGTATCTTCTGTCCTTGTGTACATTATATTAAGAAAAAACATTTCTAAGTGGGTGTCTGAGACTTTGACCAATCACCCTAGGAAAAGTGTGAACACTGTTCGATTACTTTATAGAACTAGAATATATAAATGGTATTGTAAATTTAATAAATAATTAATTCCTCACTCTAACCTCCTGCCTCGCTGCATCTCTGAACCCCTGCTTAAAAACCCACAGCTCTGCATATTAAAGAACAGTCCATTGCTTGAGTCTTTAGACATTTGGAGAAAAATGAGGCAGAATGGGGCTGAGGCAGTGACAAAAAGGGAATTAGTACTTATCCTCTTCCTTCAAATTCTGGAAGGCAATGAATCCTTCCTCTCTTATTGATGCAGTAAGAATTGACTTTCTTCTTTCTTTGCAACCATCTTGTTTCTTCAACTGAAGTTAATTTATATTGCAATACTGCAATGGGCTTCTGTTGACTTCAGTAACTAAAAAAAAAATAAAGGAGCTTTGGCTCAACCTCGTTAAACACAGAAATTCTGTCCATGAATCACCAGGCACTTAAGTATGTCCTCAAGACAGCGCCTGAGACTTTGGAGAATGGAGCTCAACATATGTATTCCTGTTCACACTCAAGTCTCTTGTAAAACAACTACTCAGTGAATCACACATGAGCCAGTATCCCTGTGGTAGTATGCTGGCATATCTCCACTAATGATAGTAGAAATTGTGTCCAAATCCCATCATACTGAAAGAAATTTAGATAAATATTGGTGTCTGAGAAGGTGAATAATGCATTCCAAGTGGGCATATCTGTGATAGAGTGAAACAGCTACTTCTGAGAGAGAGATTTGCATGGGAAGATGGAGAGAAGGTAACAAAATTAATGAAGAGAAGAGGCACAGGAGAAGAGGGAACAGAAGAAGCAGGTATGAACTAGAGTGCAGCATTGATTTATGAATGAAAATGTAAACATTTTTTCTGATTCAGGTGCAAAAATTAAACTAGCCCTTGGGCAGTTCTACCTTTTCAACTGGCAAGTCCATAATATGTCATACAAAATGATATACATCTGCATGATATGTCACATGCCTACAGGCACCAACTAGATCATTTTGCTGTGAAAATAAGACAATTTATTTTTTTAATTGTAAAATCAAACCGCCTAGGTTTTTTACCCCCTTCCCCATGAGTATAAGGAGAACCTGGGGTTACACCAGGATTCAAACACAGTATTTCATTTTCATGGCACTGAAGATGGGGCATATGCTTAGAATTATTTGCAGAGAAGTCAAAAGTCACAGTCAGACAAACAGGGGTAAAGAAAATTGTCTACTCAACAGTCCAGTGCAGAAGTTTTCTATGCAGTCAGTGGAGAGGACTGGTTAGGAATCTGAGGATGAATTGCCTTCTGAAAGTGCCTTTCTTTCCATTCTCTGATAGGATGGTTAGGTATTGTTTTTACCTCTGACTTTTAGGTGTTAGATGATTGGTGAGATGTATCCCTCTAAAAGTTCTTAATTTTGTCTTCAAGTGTTCAGATACTCAAGCTGAAGAGAGCAAGAATTGATTCAAGCCACATACTATTAAGAGCTCCCTGTATCAGGAATGGATCAGCAATTACACCGCAGCAAAATAATCCACTTTTTGACCAGTAAAAGGAATTCCTAGCTCCAGGCCAGCATGGGCATTTCTTGTCATAAGCTTTCTGCATTGAGGCACAAATATGTTAATTTTGCCAGTTAGCTCTTCAATCTGGTTAAAGCACCTGATACTTTTCTTTGAGATGTTACTGTGCCTATATTATTAGTACTCTAGACTTTATCACATAAAAGGACATGTATGGGACAGAAGCAGAAAGAAGCCTCTAATCATCAAAATTAACATAAGAATATCCTTTCAAAGCCTCTAGACTGGCAGTTCAAACATAACGTTTGCTTTTTGACAGGCATGTGCTCTGCATGCACAACAATATTTTAAGATGGCGTTGTTTAAAGAAAATTGACAGTGATGGGTGATGTATATTCAGACTGATGATACTCTGCAGAAGGCTTTACCTGCGTGGACAAGAAAGTCGTTGCTAGTTTGCATGCAAAAGGAAGCTTGGGGTCTATTCTGGAGAACCTGATAATCTCTTGTAATTAGTACTGTAATTGGAGGTTGCTGGAAATGCTCCTTGAGCTTCTGCCAGGGAATGTGAGTGCTTCACAAAGCTGTTGACACCGTTCTGTTCAAGCAGCCACCCCAACCTAGTCAGCTGCAGTAGATGCCAACACAGAACTCCTGCTTTGTCAAAACTCTCATCTAAGCAGAAAACACACAATGCTTTTTTGTTCCAGTGTAACCACAGAGTGACACCAGTACTACCCAGCCCATCACCATGCTGCTTCCTCCCGTCCTGCAGCTCAGTGGTGATCCCAGGACACACTAGGTCACCACCAGCCTGCCAGTTCTTGGCAGAGACTCACTCCATCCCCACTGTTTCAGATTGCAAATGGATAAACGTGAGCCACATATACCAAAGTTTAGAAACAACACTTGCCTGCCCCTGGGGACACAATTATTTGCTTCCAGTGCATCAGTCATGGGGATGCTAGTCCTGTAAAAACACCATGAAGGCAGAAATGACCACCAGAAAGGGATGCCAGGAAATTTTAGCAAGAAACTTCAGGTTTAAATGTATTCCTTCTGAATGTGAGCAGATCTTTGCATAGAAATTGTTTGCAACTCAACTGTGGTGACTGCAACCAGTGTCAGTATTAAGTTATTTTTATCCAGAGCACCTCTCCAACATCTCTGAGGGTGATGGCATCTTGCCAAGGCTTTGGAAGGGCTATATGAGTTGACATACAAAGATGAATGAGTGAGGCAAGCACAGATGACACTTCTGAGTCAACTTTACAGAAAGAATCAAATCCAAATATACCAGGTAGCTCCACACTGTAGTTGCTGAGAAACTGTTTGGCTACCCTTCTGACAGATGCCTGAGAGTGTGACTTCTGTCATTTTGGAAACTTTTATTTCTCCTGAAGTAGCAATAAAATTCCATTAAATTCACCCAAACAGAATTTTTATGAGCACTAGGAAAAGCTATTTATGACACCCATACCTGTAAAATTAGGCTGATGTTGTATTACTGCTATGAAAATTGCCATGATCATCAACACGTTTTTTGCAGCTTTTACTAGCAGCATCCCTAAAGTGCTCTTTCACAAGACAATGGCTTTTGTGGTGAAGCTGTACAATTTTTGCCTCATGCCATACTAGTGCTTTTTCCCTCAAGAGCTCCTTGTGGTCTCATGGCTCCAGATACACTTTTTCCTGACAAAATTTTTAGCTGCCATTTAAAAGGGAGTTTCTACGTGCCAGATGTCCCTGACTTATACTCTTGTCTGTTCTGTGCCACTACAAACATTTGTGCAGGATTCACTGGGTTGGCAGGGTGATAATTCTATCAACTTCTGCAACTACATCCCAACTGACAGCTACCAGATCCAGCAGAGCAGTTATCAACACTAGAGGACTGTACTTTGGATACTGACTATGGTAAAGAAATTGCCTGGAGCTGGGAGAAGCCTGTCATACTACTCTGCCTGTGTGGCAGAAGTAGGCGTGTGTAGATGCAAAATGGGCAAGAGGGCAGAAGCTATATAACAGGAATGTAAAAGGAGCTTTGGAAAATTCAAATAGGCTGCAAAACAGAGACCAGCCAGTCAACGTAATAAAAAAGGTTAAAAAAAAAAAAAAAAAGGACTGCAAAAATGTGCTTCATTCTACATTTATACATCTTTTGTCCTGCCACATGGAGTTATACTATCTTGGAGTCCTGTATGAATCCTGAATGACAGCAATATATGCTACATTTATCACATATCTTCAGTGACTTGAACTGTAAATACAAAGTGACCATAGTGGTTGGGTTGTGGGAACAACAAGAATGCTTCAGTGAAGAATAGTCTTGGCTAATCACTAGCTGGGCGGGCTTAAGGCAGTGCCTGAGTTTCCACTAAGGGGTCACAATAAGAGCGTGTTCACAAGAAATATACCAGAAAAATCAAGGGAGGAAAAAACTTAGAGATTTGACAGAGAGCTGTAAGACATGGACATTTGACCCACAGGTCTGGATTAAAATACAGCAGTTGGAGTCAAAGTTTGCAGCATTTATGGTCTTTGTTAAAACTTGTGTTGTTGATGTACTGACTCAAAAGGCATTTTTCTAATGCCATCATTCTTGCAATTTATTAGATCTACCTTTGGCTTGTCATGATCCATGTCATGACCCTGTCATGATCTCAATAGAGGGCCTTTTGTTGATCAGCTGATGTGAGGGCACTCTCCAGTAATTTGGGTATCATTCTCTAGATTTTCTTTGCTAGACATTGACTTCAGCTGAGATCAGGACATAGTGAAGGGTACTGTTCCTTTGTCTGATGGTAAACGGTTGTAATTTTTGTTCAGTTGTTTCGGTTATTTTTATTTCACCTATAAAACAGAACACATTCCAGAGACTTTTTGCCAGCAGGACATGGACAGTCATTGCATAAAGAGAAAGGGCAGCAGGTCTGACACACACCAGTATCATGTGTTATGTGCCCTGCTTTTTTTTTTTTTTTTTTTGGCAAAAATATTCCTCTTTGTTGCTATATTGTTATTATAATGATAAGAGTAACCATCCATATTAGAGATCTTATCAGCATGCTAGTGAGCATATGCAAAGGAAGATAAGCTTTATACTTTAGGCACAGAGACAGTGTCACTAAGGTGATGTGGTTCGGCAGCCACGAGCAGGTATTTGTTCTCATGGCTGCATGATCTAAACCATTGGTTTCTTTTTTTTCTTTAGGTGAAATTTGGGCCCTCACTGAAGTGAGGTGGCAGTGCCATGGCCAATGTAATTGACCTTGCTGGGGATGTGGCCACATAGTTTAGACAACCACTTTCATAGAAAAGTCCTTTATTCTGTAGTGTTCTAGAATCAAATAAATTTAGACTAAACCCTATTAGTTTTGCTGACACAGTCCTTCCCTTGAAGTCAATGGTTGGGGTTTTTTGGCAGGAGATGAACAGGAAGATTTCATGGGTTTGGTATGTATTAAAGTGCAAACTGTACTGCTACTGTTATCTTCTCAGTGAGTTATAACAAACAGAAGTTTTATAGCTCCTCAACCAGGTGGCTGATTCAGCATCACATATATTAGAGCCACTACTGCTGACTGTGAGGCACGACAATAAATCCTCAAGTGAGATAGCATGAGCTAACCTAAAACTTCCGAACTGTACATTCTCCTGGACCTTCAAGGGACACAGGTTTCACTACAAGACTACATGTTGCTGTCAGGGTGACCTTTGGCCAAGTCATTCATAGAGTCGTATTTCCAATTTCCAGAGGAGGTCAACATGATCTGATTTTTTAAAAAAATTATTAGCTCAAGGAATGGATTGATTTGGTCTGGTGAAAAGATTCTACAATATTAACCTCTAAGAAAATAAAACATTTAAAAATCCAGCTCTAATTGACTTAAAGACACAGAACATTTTCCTGTGCTCCTGCCTATCAGTTAGATTTTCTAGTCCAACCACGGCACAAAAAGACATCAAAATACTGGAGAAAGCCAAGGAATAATTTCATGGCAGAGAACTAGTGAAGATTATAAGGCAGTGGTGGATTTCTTTTGGGGTATGCTCTGTGCAGTGGAAAGCCTGGCAGAGCCAAGTTCCACTCACTTGATCATCTATAGGGACGACAGCATAAAGGGCTGTAAATATTTTCACAGGGATGGCATAGCTGAGCAGCAATATATCATAGCTTCCTGTAGATACTCTTCTTCACTGCATCTGAAAGCATCAGGACCTGTAAATTGTATGCAAAATAGCATTGTCAAATTCTTTTTATCTATTATACTGCAAGAAGAATACAACTAATTATGGGCATTTGTTATGTGAACTTTTACATCCCTGACTTCACTTCATAATGCTATGCTTCCTGTTCCTTTGTGCTCTGTGCAGCATATGGAGGCAAGCTCTGCATTAATCCTTCCTTCCTTCCTTCCTTCCTTCCTTCGTCTCTTCTTTTAATGTATTTGTATGTTTTCCTTTTTCCTTCATCACAGAAATCCTCCTTTCTCACTCTCATTTTCCTATGGCAACATCCATAACAAGGGCTATTCCTTCTTTCTGATTAAGAAAATATTTTCTTTATGTCCTGCTCTGTCACTCCTCTTTTGCCACAGGGTAGGGAAATACATCCAGCTGTGTCTTTGACCCCAGTCAACCTATTCATCCACTGAAGTTTTATTACTACTTACCCTTTTGTGGAACAAATTCAGGTTACTACTACAAACCGTTTTTTGTCTTTGTCTTCAGAATGTGCAGTACTTCCAAGCATTTGAAAGTACAACAGCACTTACTAGCTTTGGCTACGTAGACAGCAGGTGGCATTCCTGACCACACCTTGTTCTGCAGGCTGAACCGTGCTCCTGTCTGTGCACCAAACGAGTGGTTTGTGAACACTTTCACCAGCTGCATAGTGGTAACAGTTGTCATCAAATAGTTTTACTGTCTGAGAAGGAAAGCCCACAAAACCAGAAACCAACATGATAAGGAACTAAGATAAGAAAATTAACAGAAAACACTCTGTGCAGCACATTTCCTTACTGACACCTGTAGTTCTGCTGCCGTGTCAAGCTTTGGTAAGGGAACTTGCAGTGGAGTAAATTACACATACTACGCAAACAGTCTACCATTGATACACAGAAACTGATAACTGAAATCATTCTGGCATTTAGAGATCACAAAATCCCAAGCATTTTCTCCCACAGTGTACATCCAATTGATTTAACAGGATGTTTGCTGGTGGGCAAGCAGACTGGTAAGAACGCCATGCCAAACCCACCTTTGTGATGCATACAAGCCATGACACACCAGCTGAGTTCTAGGTGGTGACTTCGTTGCAGTCACATTTGCATTCTTATTTTAAAAAATTGGTTCTGAGGAAAAATCTACCCTGCAAATATTATTTGTATCAGAAAAAGAGAGGATTTCTTTTACTAGCTGCACCTGATATTCCTAAAAGATGAACAAGATACAAGCACTGCTATCATCATACAAACACCTTTTAGATTTGTGAGAGGTAAAAAAGTGCTCCCTCGATTATTTCTTCTCATTTTTCCAGAAGAACACATGCATAGATAAACACATGTTGTTTCAAAACTCCATCGGTTTCTGTCAGCGCAATGTTTTACATTAGCTAGAAGTATTCTGGCTCGCGAAACACATTCTTGAAGAAATGCACACCCATGAAGAAGCATCTAAAACCAGAACTGGTTGCTTCAAAAGAAAATGCATGTACTGACTAATAGAGGGAATTCTTTCTGGCTCCTTGTATGTTTGTGGTATAACTTGTTGGACAAGACTTGGCAATGGTCGTGGCTTATCTGACACTTGTGTTTCAGATGTTGGAGCCTTTCTGACTTCAAGGTGTGCCTTCACTCTGTCAACTCATCCATCAAGTTAACAACATTCGAAGTGTTGTTCAAACAGCTAACAACATTCAGCTTATAGGTGGGAGGGGATCTTTCTAATAATAGGATTTTCTTGACATGCTTAAATATTAATTGCTTACACCTGTGATGACTGCAGGCTGTTTTATCTCTTCTGACATGGAGAAGAGAGATCCTGCCTCCTGGAAGCTTAGTCAGAAGTAAAGGACATCTAGAAGGAGATAACATCAGTGTAATAGGGTGGATGAGAAACAGAAATTAGGAAAACAAGGTGTCTGAAAATGCTTGAAAACCTTCTTGCTGACTAGCCAACAGTAGAAACAAGGCACTACATAGACTGTTCAGAAAAGCTGGCCTTTTCTGTAGCGGATCCACGTAAGGAAGCAAACAAACAAACAAAATTTAAATAGAAAAATATCACTGTCTCCATCGTGCTAAGATTTCAAGAGTGGGGCTCTGGTCATACAGTTTTTTCTTGCGGTAAGTGACTCAAACTAAAAGAACAAATAATTAATGACTAAAAGCATTCAGAAGCTCAGTGCTCCACCTGGCAATGTCTACTTGACTCACTTGCAGTTATTTTCAGGAAAGGTCTTCAGAAGAGCAATGTGAAATCCCCAAACTCCTGAAGAGTTAAGCTACTGCTTGAATCTTTGGGTTTTGACGACACACCATCAGACAAATGGAAAGGTGATGTTGTTTTCACAGCTAATACCATGGTGGGACCCGTGTCTTCTTATTTAACAGTTCTGTGCTGTTAGTCATCTTCTTTCCATGGCATCTTAGCTTTACCTGTGTACCTGCTTTCTGTCCTTTGGAAAAGCCCACAGAAATCCCTCCGTTGCACCTCAGCACTTCAGGTGGGACAAGTGACAATACAAGACGTCACAGTCTTAAGCTGCACTGGGGAGGTTTAGGCTGGGCATTAGGGGGAATTTTTTCACAGGCAAGGTGATTGGGCATTGGAATGGGCTGCCCAGGGAGGCAGTGGAGTCACCATCCCTGGAGGTGCTTAAGGAGAGACTGGATGTGGCACTCAGTGCCGTGGTCTGGTTGACATGGTGCCCTTAGGTCATAGGTTGGACTCGACGATCTCAGAGATCGTTTTCAACTTAATTGATTCTGTGATTTTGTGCTCTGGAGCTGTGAGGAGACCTTGGGAGTTCACCTCTGTCAGTAGATGCACAGCAGAAACAAGATAGCCTCCTCATTTTGACACATATTACAGCCACTGCTGTTGGCTTATACAATAGAGATCTCACTTATTTTTTCCCGTCTAGTTGTGCTCATAATTAAAGCATTTATTTTGTGAAATAAATACAGCTATCTGGCCTCATGAAGTGAACCCTCTATCGTCGACAAAAAAACCTTTATTTAGTAAGCAAATTATTTTTATTTATTAATATTT